>PVKC010028711.1:0-15330 GCA_004027635.1 Crocidura indochinensis
TAAAGATTTCTTTAAGCAGAAATAAAGGGGAAACACACACACACACACACACAACTTCAAGAAGCTTTGAGTTAACTTATAAATCGCAGAGATAGAATCTAATAACTTTCATTTCCATTTTCAATGTTATTAATTCAATTGATTATATAATCATTGTATACCCAACAACAATGATGACACTGCACAAGGAAACCAAAGACAGTTTTAAATGGTTATCAGAATCATAGTTGAGGGGGCCGGACAGTGGCGCTGGAGATAAGGTGCCTGCGTTAACCTAGGACGGAACGCAGTTCGATCCCCCGGTTCCCCATATGGTCCCCTGTGCCTGCCAGGAGCAACCTCTGAGTGAATAGCCAGGAGTAACCCCTGAGCATCACCAGGTGTGGCCCAAAAAAACAAAAACAAACAAACAAACAAAAATCATAGTTGAAAATAGTTCTGAGAATATTGTGAGGCTTCCTGTAGCAGTTCACTCATATTCATTCCAACCTGGTATGGATGGGCCAGTAGCAAGGGCACTGCACAAGAAACAGATGGATTAACTGAAAGAACATAGGGCCCGGGCTGGAGCAGCCTCTTGGATCCATCTGAATCAGCCAGCTCTCCTTGTACCTCCCTCCTGCTTTAATTAGCCAACGTTAATAGAACAAAGGTAATTCATCTGAGGGAAAGATTAACATAGTTAGGGGTACTTAAGTTAATTATACCCAAGTTAATTAAACCTAGGTGGGTCCCTAATCAAGCCTGGCTGGGTTTTTACAATTCAAAAAGGGTATAAGGAAGAAAGGGAGCAATCTAAGAATTAGCAAAAAGTGGCCAGTTCATAGCATTTCAGGTAGAGCATTTGCCTTGCACATGACCAACCAGGATTTGATTTCAGCATCCCATATAGGGGCTGGAGAGATAGCATGGAGATAAGGTGTTTGCCTTGCATGCAGAAGGACGGTGGTTCGAATCCCAGCATCCCATATGGTCCCCCGAGCCTGCCAGGAGTGATTTCTGAGCGTAGGGCCAGGAGTAACTCTTGAGTGCTGCTGGGTGTGATCCAAAAACCCAAAACCAAAACAAACAAACAAAACAAAACAAAGAAAAAACCATATGGTCCCCGAGCCTCCCAGGAGTGATTTCTCAGTGCAGATCCAGGAGTAGTTTCTAAACATCACATGGTATGGCCCCAAAACCAAACACCAAAAAGAAAATTAACTACAAGTGTCTACATATATGATAAAGATATATAAACCATTAATTTAAAAATCATTGCAGAAAATATTTGTTTTGATTAAATAAGAGAATTCTGTATAAAATTAATGTCTTTAGTTTAGCTCTCTTCTAAACTTTATGTAAGTTGGTTATGCGTTCTTTGGAGGAAGGGCCCACACCATCTCCACTCAGGACATACTCCTTGTTCTGAACTCTGGGATCACTCCTGGTGGGAATCAAGATATAGAAAGTGCCAAAGATCAATCCGTGATTGGTTGCATGCAAGGCAAATGCCCTGACCACTACTATACTATCTCTCCAACTATGGTTAGGAAATACCTACAAAATTCTTGAATTTTTTTGGGGGGGGCACACCCATTTGATGCTCATGGGTTACTCCTGGCTAAGCACTCAGAAATCACCCCTGGCTTGGGTGGACTATATGGGATGCCGGGGGATCAAACCGCGGTCCTTCCTTGGCTAACGCTTGCAAGGCAGACACCTTACCTCTAGTGCCACCTCACCAGCCCCATTCTTGAATTTTTTTAATTTCATATGAAATGCATATGGAATTGTTTAAGGAATGAGTAAGTAATTGAAGAAATCTATTAATCTGCAAAAGTCACTGTAGATGATTTAAATTGCATATTGATATTGTGGTACTATTCAAAGAGAAAATAGTAGACTTGTCCTGTTAATCACTAGGGAGAGGTACATAAATTTTTTAGTTCACAATCTAGTAATAGTGTCTGCATTGGTAGTGAAAGAAGTATGATCCTGCATTTGTTATTTCTTTAGATACATTGGCTTATGGCCTTATAATAAAACTTTTTCCTGTGATATAAATTGACAAGAATAGATAGGCCCTATTGTTTAAGAAACGGTATCAATCCCTTGGATATAATAATAAATATTGGGTACTTTCACTTTCGATTAAATTTGTTTACAATGTCTGGGGTCACAAGTCCCTGAACACTACTAATGTGGCCCAAGCCTTCTGTTCAGTTAATCCCACCAGTACAGATTTTCTAGACATTTTAGACAAGAAATTTTCTCTCATCTAGGAATAGATCAAGCATTGAAAGTAATTTTAGAATCTTCAATAATTTACAAGATTTAAACTATAGAATTTTATAATCATACCTTCCTTCATCCCTATTTACTGATATCAAAAATATAAATTTTATTCTTAATTTTGACTAAGGATTTCTATCACCAAGTATTATTCCACCTCCCATCAATCACATTTGCGGTAAAAGACAATTCACATAGAATTTTTACACATCACAAATTTTTATCTGTATCATTAAAGTATTAGTCTTCTAATGATAAAACGAGATCTCTGAACATAAACAGCAAGGAAGATGAAAGGACAACTGAAAAGCAAGGTCTGAGAAGCATAGATCATTTATTTAACCCTCCTACTCTATAGATGTGCTTTCCTGCTTCCATTTTCTCAAATATAAGCAAATGGTATATTTGGTGGTTTATTGTGTGTAAACAGAGAGACAATAATAGGTTATATATCTATGAGTGTATTAATCTTTTTCTGGAGAATAGACAAGAATTTTCACTTTACTCCAGAGAAACTAGGATTTTGGATACAATAACCCTCAGTTCCTGCTGCAGGAACCACTCAGGAAGTTGAGCTAAAGGAAAAGTTATCCTGATGCTATTCCTGAACAAGCTCTGCTCACCTCACTTTTCTTAATATCAATTTTCTTTACTGTAAACATCATGGGTTACAGAGTTGCTCATAATGTACTTCCGTCATTCGATGTTCCAGGGGCAATCCCATCACAGGTGTAGCAGTCCCTCTACCATTGTGCCTAGTTTCCCAATCTCCCAAAATCCTTGGTAAGTACAAATAATTCACCTAATATTTCTTGATATAACTAAATGGTAATGGAATCATTGGGGAAAAAAACTTCATTAAAAGAAAATTTGTGAAAATTGTCATTTCTCTCAATGGGGTCACTATGTCATTGTCTGTGGTTTATTAAGCTAATTTTCACTTTTGAACATTCTGTTGTTAGTTACATTTGCTTGGTTTATGTGGCTTCGATTATGATTTTACATCTTATTTAATATATTCCTACTGGGAAGTCATTATTAAAATTACTGAGGAATGACAACAGCTATTTATGCAGTCATGTTGATCAATACTTAGAGGATCTGTGGAACTGGACAGGTGAGTTATTTATGAGACTGCTAGACAGTCTAGTGGAAGTCGGAGGGGAAGATAGCAGGGAAGGTTACCCTAGCCCCAGAATCCCTGGAAATGTCAGCCACAAAATTGGCATGCCTAGAGTGTTTGTTGTTAAGAGTATCTGCAGAGATTAATGAAAAGGTGATAAAATGGGCCATTGGCATGGCAACAGTTATAGGGTCTTTGTGTGTAGGGTCTCTCTTCAGTAAGTTAGATGGGTCTATGGCACTATTAATAAGCATACATGGCTGTTGGCTCTGGATCGTGGGCATGCTGCTGGGATTTTTGGAAGTACAAAGGTGAGGGACTTAGGTGACCTTCCCTGGTTCCAAAGAGTCCCTGGAGTTGTCTTTATCTTCACTTCTAACCTTGTGGTGTTGCTGGTAAAGTGGACTTTATATGTGAGGTCAGAGAATCAGAAAATGTACCCCCCCCAAAAAAAAAGTATTCAATAGAAATGCTAAAAAGGTCAAAGTGACAGTACAAGGGTAGGGATCTTGCTTTCCATGTGACCAAACCAGATTCGATCTCCAACATCAGCATCTTATTCCCCAAGCTCCCTCAGGACTGATTCCTGAGTGACAAGTCATGACTAATCCCTGAGAACAGCCAGATGAGTCAAAAAGAAAAAAAAGCTATGCAACTCCAATGATTTTTTAGTCAATTAAAGACAAAACAAATCAAATATGCATGTGAGTTTTTGTGTCTAAATATTTTCAAATTTTAAAATGTAGAAGAATTTAAATTGAGGTTTGCACAATGCATTTGAGACTTGAGTCATCAATATTAACAATAGAAGACAGATGAGATGAAATAAGAAGACACATACACATTTTCATTCAAGGTTTAAAATTTACCAGGGACTGTTATAACCTTCACAATCTTTTAAGTACATTTTAAAAAATTACTAACATATATATGGGAATAAAAGGTATTATTTAACTTAATATAGTTTTAATATCCCTAACCTATTTTAATATTTGTAACAAAAATTATACTTGCCTTTAAAATATATTTATACATTTCATCTCTATAGGAATTATTGAATGGCAATATACTATCTTAAGTTCTTTATGATTTAATTAGCTTTACAAAGTACCTATTTTTGAAGAGTGAATTATAAGCAAGCATTGTTCATGTGAGTTCAGAACAAGTTTTTCCATAGGAACATAAGCAACTTTTAACTAACCTAACTGAACTCTTGCACAATGTGAAAATGCAAGTGACTAGTATTTGCTGTGTATATTTCATATGCTCTTCAATTGACTAACATGACATGCATAGCACTAAAAGGTTATTCTTCAGATACTTTGCACTAGCAATATCTGAATATATCCTTTGTTGTTGTTGTTGTTGTTTGTTTAGAGTTTTCTGCCAGTTGTTACGTTTCTCAAGAAATTCCTGCCTTGACAGCACCCAGGATTATCCTCTATAGGAGAGCTTGTTATAATAATGCAGACACAGCGGGAACACACACACACACACACACACACACACACACACAAAGATAGTCAGATTATAATGAAAATAGCAGCAATTCAGACTATTTGCTTTCTTCTAGAGTAAAAAAGAAGAAATTTTAAATCATGGGTGGAGATTTTTTTCCCCCTGAACAGTTACTGGATATTGGATAAGTTTATTCACTAAAAATGGTCATAAAGTAGAAATGCCTTTAAAGATCAAAACTGAAAGCCAAAGAAAAGAAATCCTCTACCTTGTTTTCAGAACCATTACTGATTCCTAAGGCACAAGAAAAGCATCATTTTAGAGTAAAATATTTTTCAGTCTATAATGTAATATAAAATTTTGGAATGACAAGTTAGTAACTACTTGTTTTTATCCAATGTTATACACAATAATGATCTTTGACTTAACTACTACATTAATATTTTGTTTTAACTTTAAAGATCTTAATATGCAAGAATATTTTAATATAATTATAATAAGAAATCAACTTTAGTATAATTTAAGATTGAATATGAAAAGGAATTATATATTCATTATAAAATTTTCTATGGATTTATAATATAATCTATTGACATGGGTTTCACATGTTTTCAATGTATTTAGAAAATATGTAATAATCACTTATATATGTTGTCAAATGCTAAATATTATGGGAGACCTAGTGCCTTTTCTCAAATAAAGCACATTTTTCTCTGAAATCATAGAACTTAAATTGGAAGAATAATAGTTTGGGATTAAGTTTCTAAGGTCCTAGGTCATGCTGAGATGTTAATCAGCTCATGTGGGCTTTCATATTATTATGTATAAGAAGCTGAATATTAAATTGAAATTAGAAGAAAATAGTTAGCTTCCTCCTAAATTGTATATAAATATATATAGAGTTCTAATAATGAGGTTTCCCTACTATACTCAATTTAATTACAGCCAAGAATTCTAATATGGGGGCCGGGCGGTGACGCTGGAGGTAAAGTGCCTGCCTTGCCTGCGCTAGCCTAGGACGAACCACGATTTGATCCCCCGGTTTCCCATATGGCCCCCCAAGCCAGGAGCGACTTCTGAACGCATAGCCAGGAGTAATCCCTGAGTGTCACTGGGTGTGGCCCAAAAACAAAAACAAAAACAAAAAAAAGGTTTCTAATATGATAGAAGAAAATATATGATGGAAATATATATGCATAGCTTTATCAGACTATTGTCAACTTGATGACTTTAAAAGTCTTTAGTTGCCCAAAACATAGTTTATATGGAAGTCACACACTTAAAATTTATTACATTTATCCTAATAATAATACCTATACTACTGTGTTGCTTTGGAATATAGCCCAAAAGCCATCTGCTTCACTTTTTGAACCCTTATCATGGAGTTAATTTTACCTGGGCTCTCAAATTAGACACCAAGACCAAAGAAATAATTATTTAACTTCTAAAATGCACAATTCAATAAATTAATAATTGCCTCAAATTTTTAAGAATATTTTTGGCTTTATTTCATCAGTCAGATTATGCAATTTTTAGTTGCCCAGTTGTACTTAGTATTGAATCACCTCAGGAAAGATCTTGAACAAAACAGACATTATAAAACTTGGTCCATTTTTATTGCTAAAAATGGAAAGTCTGAAGATTGGAAATTTGACCTAATGTTGGCCTGAAATGGAAGCAAATTCAAACCAGAGCTTGGAGATGGAAGACATCCATGATGTCATCACTCCACACATCCAAGGGCTATTGTGAAATAAGGAAAATCGCCTTCTGATCTGGGCTTGATGCCTGAGGATACAAAGTCCATGGAGAAATCAAGGTTTTTTTTTTCTTACCAATACATTATTTTATGTTTATGAGAAACTTATTCTGAGCCTGATTTCCAAAAGTGTGCAAATATGTCTAAGTGTACTAATTGGTGATAAAGATAACTATCTGTGTTGTTCATGGTTAACTCTGAATCTGCATTCAGAGATCACTCCTATCTGTATTCCGATGTCCTTATGGATTGAACATAGGCCACACAAGTGCTAGAGAGAGCCCTACCTACTTATTATCTCTCCAGACCAGAAAATTCTATAACTTATACTACTGAGAGTCAACTAATTCGAAGACAGAGTAATTGGTTTTACAAATATTAATGATATCATTAACTTTGTTTAAGTAGATTATGAGAAATATGGGCATTTGAAGTAGTTAGCAATAAAATCAGAAGATGATCAGGTGAAATCAAAGGCTTTATACAATTTGGAATAAATTTGGAAATAGTGGGATCTGAATATGAACTTACAGAAGATATTCTTTAATATGTAAGACATGAAAAAAATTGATAGTGATCATAGATATTGTAAAATAAGTAGGACTAATGTTGGTGTTTTGGTGAGGTTTGCTAGAATAGTTACTGTAAAATAAATACACTAGTAAAAGTAGTTGGGAAGACCCACTTAATATTTAGAGTAATTAAACCTTATTTTCAAGTATTTGTTAGTGATTACCAGAGCAAGATTATCATCTAGGGAAAGATTATTTCCTCAAGGTCCAAAGGAACCAGAGTGTTATTAACTCATAGAGTTCAATGTCTGAAGTGACCAAGTTTTAGAAAAGAGGAAGAAAACCTGTTTGAAAAATATTCTGAATAGAGAGAGAAAAATGATAGGTGATTCAACAAAAGCAATACAAATGAAACTGTTCTATAAAAAAAGAGGAGGAGAATATGGAAGGATCAACATTTCACCTTCCTAAACATTAGGAAACAAGGAGATCAAAGGACTAAGGAGATAGAAAACAGGAATTAAGTGTGTGCTTTATATGTTGTGTCATACTATGACACAAAAATATGATATGACCTATGATATGACTTCCCTTCCTGCCTTAAACCAAACAGAATCTTTAAGTATTTATTAAAAATATTTTCGTTTGTAACATCTTGAGATGAAAGATGTTCTCAGAGAACAACAAAATTTCCATTTTTAAAAAATAACATACTCAGAGCCAGAGTGATAGCACAGCCATAGGTTGTTTGCCTTGCACACAGCTGACCCAGGACAGACCTGGCTTCAATCCTCAGCATGCCATATGGTCCCATATGGTCCCCTGAGCCTGGAGCAATTTCTGAGAGCACAGCAAAAAGTAGTCCTGAATGTCACCAAGTGTGGCTCAAAAAAAAAGAAAAGAAAAAAGAAAGAAAAATAACATACTCAAAAGCAGCAGTAACCCTAGATTGTGCTGTGGCTGGCAGAAGCCCTGAGAAACAGAGGGGTCAGTGCCCCTATACCAAAGGACAAATTTAAGCTGACAGGTGAATCCTCTCCTCTGCTGAGGGAACAAACATTTCTTCTGCCCAGACACAAAAAGAATCAGAGAAGTGCTGCTGCTCCACCTTGCTAGGAAGCTGCACTTAATGCCTAATCAATGTACAATAGCACAATACATAGAAAAACTCAGTGCAATGGACATTATGGGAAAGCATCACAGAACACCACCATGCTTAGAATATGAAGATAATGAATCTGAAGACCTAACAGGTACCAGTCAACTACAGAGGCTCTCTGAGAAAGACTTTAGAGAGGAATATTAGAGAATGTTCAATAGACTCAGAGAATCCATGAGATTAACCAGGCAAATCACAAATAATAAAATAGAGAAGACGTGAAAGTAGAAATAAGAAAACTCCAAAATGAAATAGCAGGGCTAAAAGCTTAGTAGGCAAAATAAAACCTGTATTTACTTTTTGTCAAATTGTCTGTCCATTTCTTCCCATTTTTGATGGCATTAGATGTTCTTTTTCTCATAATGTTCTGTCAGTGCCTTTTATATTTTGGATATTAGCCCCTTATCTGATGGGTATTGGGTGAATAGTTACTTTGTCAAAGGAGAAATATAAATGGCCAAAAGGCACATGAAAAAATGCTCCACATCACTAATCATCAGGGAGATGCAAATCAAAACAACTATGAGGTACCATCTCATGCCACAGAGATTGGCACACATCACAAAGAATGAGAACAAGCAGTGCTGGAAGTGATTTGGAGAGAAAGGATCTCTTTTTCAATTGCGGTGGGAATGCTGTCTAGTCCAATCTTTATGGAAAGCTATATGGAGATTCCTCCATAAAGTGGAAATTGAGTTCCCATACAATCCAACTATGCCACTCCTAGGGATATACTCTAGAGACACAAAATTACAATACAAAAATCCCTTCCTCACACCAATATTCAATGCAGCACTATTTACAATAGCCAGACTCTGGAAACAACCAGGATGCCCTTCAACAAATGAATGACTAAAGAAACTGTGGTATATATACACAATGGAATATTATGCAGCCACCAGGAGAGTTGAAGTCATGAAATTTTCCTATACATGGATGTACATGGAACCTATTATGCTAAATGAAATAAGTCACAGAAAGAGATAGACACAGAATAGTCTCACTCATTTATGGGTTTTAAGAAAAATACGACATTTTTGCAATAATACTCAGAGACAAAGAGAGGAGTGCTGGGAGGTCCAGCTCACAACATGAAGCTCACCACTAAGAGTGAGCTTAGTGAGGTGGGGAGGAAGGAGACTTGGGACATTGGTGATCCAAATGTTGCACTGGTGAAGGGGGGGGGGTCTTCTTTACCTCACTGGAACCTAACTGCAATTATATTTGTAATCAAGGTGTTTAAATAAAGGTATTTTAAAGACATATAGTACAGACTTGGATTAGAAAACAAAAACCTGATTTCTGCTGCCTGCAAGAAACACACCTTCAAGTAAAGAATAGACACAGGATTAGAATAAAAGGATGAAAGTTAATTATTCAAGCCAATGGTACAGCCAAATTGCATTCAACCTAAAGAAAGTGTTCAGAGACAAAGAGGATCACTTCTTACTGATCAGGGGACATACCAAGAAGTACTAACTCGGGTCAATATTTATGCACCAAATGCAGAGCCAGCAAAATGTGCAAGGCATTTGTTCACAAACCTGGAGAAACATATGGAAGGTAATGTGATAGTAGTAGGAGGTTTCAATACTCCACTATCACCACTGGACAGATCCACCAGACAAAAAACTAGCAAAGAAATAAGAGCCCTAAATGAGAAATTAGGAGAACTAGGGCTAATGGACTTATATAAGGGTTCCCCCGCCCCGAAATCAGAATACACATTCTTCTCAAGTGCACATGGAACCTTCTCCAGAATAGACCATGCTTTAGGATATAAATCTAACTTGCATAAAGTCACAAATATAAAGATTATTATAAGTACCCTATCAGATAACTATGCAACAGAGATCAAAAAAGAAAGCTATGGAGAAAATCCAACACCTAGTAATTAACAACATGCTGCTCAACAACAGCTGTATCAAAGAGGAACTCAAGGAAGAAATCAAAAGATTCCGTGAGACAAACTATAATAAAGAGACAAATTGTCAAAATCTATGGGACACAGCAAAAGCAGCAATTAGGGGAAAACTCATAGCAATACAGGCCTATGTCTGGAAAGAAGAGAATCTAGACAAAATCAATAAAGGGACATCTTAAAGAGCTGGAAAAACAGCAGCAAAGAAACCCAAACAAAACCAGAAAACAATAAATAATAAAAACCAGAGTATTAATAAACAACATAGAAACTAGAAAAACGATACAAAATCAATGAGACTATCAGTTGTTTTTTCGAAAGAATAAACAAGATTGACAAACCACTGACAAGACTCACCAAAAAAAAAAAAAAAAAAAAAAAAAAAAAAAAAAAAAAAAAAAAAAAAAAAAAAAAAAAAAAAAAAAAAAAAAAAAAAAAAAGAGGGAAAACACCCAAATAAATAGGATCACAAATGAAAGGGAGAGAATACAACAGAACTGCAAGAAATCCAACACATCATGAGGGCTTATTATGAACAACTATACTCAGTCAGGTTAGAGATCCCAGAATATACTGACAGATTTCTGGAAAAAAATATCATCTTCCAAGACTGGATAAAGAGGATGTAGAAAGCCTAAATGTGAGGAAATTGATCCGTAATTTAGAAACTCCCCAAGAACAAAAGTCCAGGGACAGATGGTTTTACAGGTGAATTCTGTCAAACATTCCAAAAAGAATTACTACCACTGATCCACATGGTCTTCCAAAACATTGAAAAGACAGTAATCCTTCCTATTTCCTTTCATGAGGTGAATATCACATTCATTTTTAAAGACGCTAGAGACACTGCCAAGAAAGAAAATTACAGACCAATCTCTCTAATAAATATAGATACAAAAATCCTCAACAAAATCTTAGTAAATCAAATTTTCACAACATTGAAAAGATTATTCACCATGACCAAGTGGATTTCCTCCCAGGGATGCAAGAATGATTCAACATACGTAAATCAATCAACATCATACACCACATCAACAACAAGAAAGACAAAAATCACATGATTATATCATCAATGCAGAAAAGGTGTTTGACAAAATCCAACATCCATTTCTGATGAAAACACTCAGCAAAATAGAACTGGAAGGAACTTTTTTCAAGATAGTTACAGCTATCTATTAAAAGCTCACAGCCAACATTATCTTTAATAGTGAAAAACTGAAAGCATTTAAACTAAGGTCAGGAACTAGGCAAGGCTGTCCACTCTCTCTATTCTTATTCAATACAGTTTTAGAAGTCCTAGCAATAGCAATTAGACAAGAAAAGTGAATCAAAGGAATCCAAATTAGGAAAGAGGAATTAAACTCTTTTTGCAGATGATATGATGATGGGAAAACATCCAAATAAATTAGATCACAAATAAAAGGGGAGATATTACAACAGAACCTCAAAAAATCCAAAACATCATGATGCAAGTTCATCATTATTATGAACAACTGTTGACTCAATTAAGTTAGAGACCTCAGAAGAAATCGACAGATTCCTAGAAAAATGTCATCTTTCACAACTTAATAAGAAGGAAGTAGAAAGCCTTAACAGGCCAATCACATATAAAGAAATTGAAACAATAATTAAGAAACTCTCCAAAAATGAAACTTCAGGACCAGATGGCTTTAGAGGTGAATTCTATCAAACATTCGGAGAGAAATTACTACCATTGATCCTCAGGCTCTTCCAAAATCATTGAAAATATAGGAATCATCCCTAATTCCTTTTACAAGACTAAAATCATGCTCATTTCCAAAGCTGATAGACACTACCAAAAAAAAAAAAAAACTGCAGATCAATCCCACTAATGAACATGGATGCAAAAATTGAACAAAATCTTAGCAAACCGAATCCAACAACATATCAAAAAGGTTAAACACCATGATCAAGTAGGTTTTATTCCAGAGATGCAAGGATGGTTCAACATCATATACCATATCAACAATAAGAAAGACAAAATCTGCATGATAATATCAATCAACACAGAGAAGGCATTTGGCAAAATACACAACCATTCATGATGAAAACACTCAGCAAAATGGGTTTGGAAAGAAACTTCCTCAAGCTAGTTACAGCTCTCTATTACAAAGCCATAGCCAACATTATTGTTAATGGTGAAAAAATGAGAGCATTTCCACTAAGCCAGGCACTAAGCAAGATTGTCCACTATCTCCACTCTTGTTCAACATAGTATTATAAGCCCTAGCAATAGCAATTAGACAAAAGAAGGGAACAAAACTAAAAAAAAAATCAAGCTATCTCTATTTTCAGATAATATAATGACATACCTTTTTTTTTTTTTTTGGTTTTTGGGTCACACCCAGTGACGCTCAGGGGTTACTCCTGGCTATGCGCTCAGAAGTCGCCCCTGGCCTGGGGGACCATATGGGGCACGGGGGATCGAACCGCGGTCTATCCAAGGCTAGCGCGGTAAGGCAGGCACCTTACCTCCAGCGCCACCGCCCGGCCCCTACATACCTTTAAAACCTTAAAGAGTTCACAGAAAAGCTCCTAGAAACAATAAAGTAATACAGCAAATTGGCTGGCTACAAAGTCAATATACAAAAGAAGGCAGCATTACTGGAGAAAGAGGAGAAAGGGATTAAGGAGTCTATCCAGGGTCGGAGTGATAGCATGGAGGTAAGGCGTTTGCCTTGCATGTAGAAGGACAGTGGTTCGAATCCCGGCATCCCATATGGTCCCCGGAGCCTGCCAGGAGTGATTTCTGAACTTAGAGCCAGGAGTAACCCCTGAGCACCACTGGGTGTGACCCCCCCATAAAAAGGCAAAAAAAAAAAAAAAGGAGTCTATCTGATTTTAAATAGTCCGTAAACATATCAAGTACCTAGGAATCAACCTAACAAAGAGCTGAAAGACCTATCATGAAAACTTCAAAACACTTCAGAAAGAAGTTGAAGAGTACGTAAGGAATTTTAAGAACATCCCATGCTGATGGGTAGGAAAAATAACATTGTCAAAATGATTACCTTACCTAAACTACTATACATATTCAATGCAATTCTTTTGTTTGTTTGTTTATTTTTGTTTTTGTTTTTGGGCCACACCCAGCAGTGCTCAGGCATTACTCCTGGCTGTCTGCTCAGAAATAGTTTCTGGCAGGCACAGGGGACCATATGGGACACTGGGATTCGAACCAACCACCTTTGGTCCTGGATCGGCTGCTTGCAAGGCAAACGCCGCTGTGCTCTCTCTCCCAGCCCTCAATACAATTCTTATTCAAATTCAGACATCGTTCTTCTGAGAAATTAAAACAATCAATTGTAAAGTTTAGCCAAATCCATATTGAACAACAAGAAGCCTGGTGGCATTTCTTTACCTAACTTGAAGTCCTACTAGAAAGCCATAGTGACCAAGATGGCATGGTACTAAAACAAAAAGAGTCTCAGACCAATGGGTCAGAATAGAATATCCAATGACATACCCCAAATATATGGTCAAATAATATTTGATAAAGGAGCCAATAATTTGAAATAGAACAGAAATTATCTTCAACAAATGGTGTTGGAACAACTGGATAACCACCTGTAAGAAATTAAGGATTGATCTAAACCTCATACCTTACACAAAAGTCAACTCAAAATGAATTAAAGACTTTGAAATAAGACCCAAATCTATAAAATTCACTGAGTAAATAATATGCAGAACACTTCAAGACATATATCTCAAAAAGTTTTTGATGATAGAATGCCAATGGCAAAAGCTATAGCATCAAACCTAAATAAATGGAACTGCATCAAACTAAAAAAATTCTGTATTGAAAAAGAAATACTGGTTAAAACTCTAAGATGGCTAACAAAATGGGGAAAAATGCATTCAATACATCAGATAAAGGGTTTATATCTAGGATATACAATGCATTCAGAAATGTTATTTACACAAAATCTAAAAATAAAATAAAAAATGGGGTTAAGAAATGAATAGACGGGAGCCGGGAGGTGGCGCAGGAGGTAAGGTGCCTGCTGCCTTGCCTAGGACGGACCACGGTTCGATCCCCCGGTTCCCATATGATCCCCCATGCCTGCCAGGAGCGACTTCTGAGCGCATAGCCAGGAGTAACCCCTGAGCGTCACTGGGTGTGGCCCAAAAACCAAAAAAAAAAAAAAAAAAAAGAAATGAATAGACACTTCTCTGAGCAAGTACAACAGATGGCCAATAGACACATGAAAACATGTTCATCATCACTCATCATTAGGGAAATCCAAATAAAGACAACAATGAGGTACCATCTTACACCAATGAGGATGGCACATGTCAAAAAGAATGGGAACAGTCTCTGCTGGCTGGGATGCGGTAAGAAAGGAACTCTCATTCACTGTGGTTTGGTAAAACCACTATAGAAAAGAGTATGTAGGGTTCTCAGTAAACTCAAGATTGAACTACCATATAACCCAGCAATCTCTCTCTTGAGTATCTATGCCCAGGAACAAAAGACATTCATCCAAAAGTATGTATGCACACCACTATCCATTGCAGCACTCAGTACATAGTCAAGACCTGAAATCAGTCAAGATGTTCAACAAAAGATGAGTGGATCATGAAGATTTGGTCCATATACACAATGGAATACTACATATCAATAAGAAATGATACAATCATGCAATTCACAGCAACATTGATCGAGCTGAAAAAAATTATGTTAAATCAAGTAAGTCATAAGAAGGTCAAATACAGAATGATATCACTTATATGTGGTATTTAGAATAACTCCATGAAGAAACACAATTGTATATAGATGGTAGATACTTTGAACACCATAGGTGTCAGGGTATAATGAGGAGATGAAATAAAAATCAAGTGGAAGAGGAGAAGCACAAAGCCTATACTATCTTTTATATTACAAAAAAAACCTACAACAGCAGAAATAGCTGCTTGTATCGTACAGGTGTTCAGTCAACCTCTCACTATAAAAGCATATAATAATTACTAGTGTTTTTATCCACAGAATCAGGTTCAGAATATATTGGATGCTGGGAACTACCACTACAGTGCATTCTGTAAGTAAGTTTTAGTGCCTTGATTTTATTATATATAAAATAACTGTATGTCTCCTTTGTTCAC
>PVKC010028712.1:0-15347 GCA_004027635.1 Crocidura indochinensis
GAGAGAGAGAGAGAGAGAGAGAGAGAGAGAGATGCAGAATAGTCTCACTCATCTATGGGTTTTGAGAAAAATAAAAGTTATTTTTGCACCAATCCTCAGAGACAATGGGAGGAGGGCTGGAACTTCCAGCTCACTTCATGAAGCTCACCACAAAGAGTGATGAGTGCAGTTATAGAAATAACTACACAGAGAACTATCCTAATCATGTGAATGAATGAGAGAACTGGAAAGCCTGTCTGGAGTACAGGTGGGGGTGGGTTGGAAGGGAGGGAGATTTGGGACATTGGTGGTGGGAATGTTGCACTGGTGAATGGGGTGTTCCTTACATGACTGAAACTATTCACAACCATATATGTAATCAAGATGTTTAAATAAAGGAAAAAAAAGGAAATATCCAAAGAGCAATTAAACAACATTGAACAATAAATAATGGTATGAGAAAGGGATATAAGCTACTTTAGTTACTGTGATCAGAGAAATTCTCTTTTGGGGTGGTATTTTAGCAAATGACATTGAATATGAAAATTAAATTAAAGAGGTGATACTTGCATCACTGTATTAAGAGTGATAAAGTCTTGTAAAGTCCTTGGAGAAGAATGCTTCAGATGCTGAGTGTCAAGTATAAATATACATAGGTGGGAATATTCGAGTGTAATCAGGTGATAAGTCAGCTAAAAGAATTAGGTTAAAAATAATCTGGAGGGGGCCAGGCGGTGGCACTGGAGCTAAGGTGCCTGCGCTAACCTAGGGCAGACCGTGGTTCAATCCCTCGATTCCCCATATGGTCCCCTGTGCCTGCCAGGAGCGACTTCTGAGCGAATAGCCAGGAGTAACCCCTGAGCATCACCGGGTGTGGCCCAAAAACCAAAAAAAAAAAAATCTGGAAAGGAATGCAGATGCCAAATCAGACAAGCTGAAGGAGACATATTAAGAAGTTTGGGAATTTTCAGTGTGATGGGAGATAATAAATAGTTTTAAAAAGACAACAGTAACTAGGATTTCATGTATAGAAACATCTCAAAAATACTGCACCTTCAATTGTAGACAATTTCAATAAAAATTAGTTATATTTTTGTTGTTTTCTCTGGTATGTAAATGTTATATTTATAGTATACTCTAACTTACTAAGCATATAATAGCATTAGGTTTTTAAAACATTTTTCTCAAGTCAAAGCCAAGTATTCTACCCACTGTACTACTATCTCTCCAGCCCAGTTGAATGAATATTCTGGGAGAAACTCCTGGGCTTTATGAACACCCTTTAAGAACCCCCCAAATTAAGAATAAATAAATAGAATAAAGAAAGAAAGAAACTTTCTTTGTTCATGCACTGGGAGCAACACTTTGAATGCTAATGTTTTGTCAATTTTGTAACAGCGATAGCCTAATGCAATTATTTTTTAATTGACACTCAGATTTACATAGCTGTTCATCATAGAGTTTTATGGTACAAAGTCCCAAACCATACTCTACAATAAAATGTGTACTTCTCTCCCCCACTGTCTCAATGTCTCTCCCACCTGACCTCACCTTGTCATGGTAAGCTCAATTCTGTGTACCAGTTCTTATGCCCTGATGCCTTTGGGCACTTAACATTTCCTTATGATGTTTCTTAATATTCCACATCTAAGAAAGATCATTCTATGCACATCTCTCTCCTAATTCATTCCAATCAGCATGATATTCTTCATATTCATCCGCATAGAGAAAATTGCATGATTTTCTTCCATATATTCACAAAAAAGTATTTTAAGTGATTTGAAACTTCACCATGACATATATAGAACAATATAAAATTATAAAGTATTTTGAGAAATACCAAATTTGAGATACAAAGTGATCTATTGAGAAAATAATGCTAATAAACTAAGTAGACACAGGTCAACTTACCAAAAAGAACCTGTGAAACACAATAAAGTAAAACACTAATAAGGTTATTTATTTAAAAATTGAAATTGGTGAGTTCCGTTAGGGAAATAACTACAACAATAACTATATGACAATGGTAGTAAGTGAGAGAAATAGAATGCCTGTCTCAAAGACAGATAGGAGGCGGGGGAGGAGGGAGACGAGGGCATTGGTGGGAAGGTTGCACTAGTGAAGGGGGGTGTACTTTTTATGACTGTAACCCAACTATAAACATGTTTGTAACCAGGATGTTTAAACAAAGATATTTTTAAAATGTTCAGATAGTTAAATAATCAAGAAAAAATTAAATTGTTTATTTACTACACTTGATCTTAGCCAAAAGGCCGAGAAGCAATAAACTGTTTATTTAGAAAAAATTGCACATTCACAATTAGTTGGAAAAGGTGTTATAAAAAGATCTTGTGTGCTCTTTCTCAGTTCCTTTCAGTGCTCCATTTTATAAAACAATATCACAACCAGAATATTGACAGTGATAGACTGATGCCTCCTTTTAGAGTACTATTCACATTTCACTCTTCCCTCTGCCCAGTCCTGACAAATATCTCTTAATTAATTTAATTAATTTTGGGGTTTTTTTTGGGGGGGTCACACCTGGCAGTGCTCAGGGGTTACTCCTGACTCCATGCTCAGAAATTGCTCCTGGCAGGCACGGGGGACCGGGATTCGAACCGATGACCTTTTGCATGAAAGGCAAATGCCTTACCTCCATGTTATCTCCTGGGCCCCTCTTAATTAATTTTTATAATTTTGTCATCTCAAGAAAGTTTCTTAAATGTAATCACATAACACTGATTCCATGTGACTTTGGGGGATTGAACTTTTTCCTTTCTCTTTCTTTCCCTTTATTTAAAATTTTTTGTTGTAGTAATGTCTAGGGGTCACAAAGTTGGTTGCAATACACTGGAAATATTAATTGTTTTGACACTCAGGTGCCACCATGGAAGTGTCATTGATCATATTACATGACGTAGAGCAGTGGCAGGGATCAAATACAAAGTTACAAACAATTCAACAGTATCCCAACCACTGGGATATTCCCAGATTTCTTACTTAGCACAAATCCTTGACTACTCATCCAGGTTGTTACATGTTACCTACAGTTGCATGCTTTTTTGGTAATTTCCTTGTTATCATTTACTTATTATTCATCTATGATAGTATGCAATTTCAGAGGGTTAGCATCTCAACTCTTTTTGTAGATCACTACTCCTACCACCAAATTTCTGAACTTTTTCATGATACTTTGGAAATATTCTGCATCATGAAGAAACTACAATTTGTTAAATTATTACTCAGTAAAGTATAGCTAGTTGTTTCCTATTGAGGGCTATAAAAATATACTTATAGACCCATAAACATGACTTTTCCTAAGACCCTGCTTCCCCACTCTCTTAAGATTTTCTGCCAATCTGACCAAATCTGGTATTTGGACTGTTATCACCAGAACTTTTTTGGGATGAGTGCAGACACCCTCTAACTGCCTTCTCATATTTCTGGGAGACCTGGAAGCCAAAAATGCATCCCACAAAAGTTTCAGTACCAGTAACTATGTTTTGAATTCCTAAAACCGCATTGCTACATTCATGACCATGCAGCAAACTTCTTTTGTTTAATAATGTCATCCCCATAGAAACAGACCAATTTAGATGCTAATGTGTAGCTGAAGTCACTTAATGTTCAGAAACAAATGAAATAAGAATTGTCAGCTAGTGTCAGAGCTTACTAAATCTTTAGACAATGACTTAATGACCTCATTGGAATTATAACAATTTTCACAGATTGGCTTGTTGCTGTACATCTCATCTTTTATTTCTCCCTTCCTTTGTTTTCTCTCTATTCTTTTTTTAAAATAATTTTGCTCTCAGTTATCTGAAAACAAATGTATGATAGTCAACTATGTAATGCATGTTCTTTAAATAAAGAAAATATAAAGTACATAAAATTAAAAAAAATATGCTATGATAAATTGACACCACATGGACCATCAAGCGCCACCACCTCCAGTTCAGTATCTCATCTCTCCTTACTAAAAATCTATCAAACTATTATTAAGAGTAGCTATGAGTAGCTATAGAGGGAGCCGGGAGGTGGTGCAGGAGGTAAAGTGCCTGCTGCCTTGCCTAGGACGGACCAAGGTTCGATCCCCTGGTTCCCATATGGTCCCCCGTGCCTGCCAGGAGCGACTTCTGAGCGCATAGCCAGGAGTAACCCCTGAGCGTCACTGGGTGTGGCCCCCCCAAAAAAAGAGTAGCTATAGGGGGGCTGTAGTGGTAGCACAGTGAGTAGGGGATTTGTCTTGCACTTGGCTGATCCAGGTTCAACCCCTGGCATCTTAATATGGTCCCCTGAGCCTTCTAGGGTAGTTTCTGACTGCAGAGCCAGAGGAAATCCTGAGTGTTTCCAGGCATGGTCCCAAAACCAAAACAACAATACAACAACAAAAAGAGAAGCTATATAATTCATAGTTTCATCATCACAATCTGAGAATTCAATTGCTCAGTAACAATCTGTACTTGCAATTACTAGTTTATTTGTGTTGTTTTATTAATTTTTGTTTTAAAATGTATTCTTATAATTAGTGTGCAACACTAAGAGGTTATAATTTAAATTTAAATAGTGAGGACCAGAGAGAAAATAAAAGGATTAAGGTTTCATGTCTTGCAAAAGGTAACAGTTGAACCACTGATTCTTCATGGTTCTCTGGATGTTTGTTGGTATAATCCTGGAGGCCCTCAAGCACTGCCTAGGTTGCCTTTGTAACCCTCAGCTCTCATTGGTTTGTACTTGTTTAGGTAGAACACTTTTGGCCCAAGAATCATTTCCTGTTAGCAAATGGTTAAATTAAAGTGGATCTTTTCTTTTTAATTTTGATAAAGTAAATTAAATTGAATATCTATGCCAATCAGTAATTTTATAATCTACATATTCTACAGGTTCCAAGATTAGCACCAGTCAATAATTCTTTAAATTAACAGATATAAAAGCACTTATATGAATATTTTAATTTCCTAAAAAGTGGGTCCATATTCATTTGAAGAAGATGCTCAGTAATCATATCAGTTGGATATAATCAATATCATTACATATTTTCTATCTTCCTCTTTTATCAAAAAGGGATTTATAATTCTGAAGCTATTCTGTCTTATTCAAGTCCAACATTCTCTAGGAAAGGAATAAGCACTAAGATAATTGCAATCATATTTTAATTGAATATAATTCACTGAATTTCTGCCTCTTTTTTTAACTCTCTCCTTTGATTCTGAGCAAATTAAAGCAATCAGCTCTACTTTCTCTGCCCAGAGTTTCACTCTGCCTCTTCCTGAGTCAAGTGAGTTCCAAGGAAAAGCACAGGGTTCTTTGTCCCCAGCCATGAATAAAAGAAAATGGGAGCATAAAACCAATCATTTCTGTGAGCTTTCCCATAAAGGTGAGTGTAAAACTATCAAATATAAAAAAATCATCTCTTATTCTAAAAATATCTCATAATTCCCGATCTGATACCAGCAAGAGGTAGATTTAAATGTGGGGGGGAAGAGCAGTAGGGAGGGTTAAATATTTCCTCCTCAATTGTTTATCTCAGTGAAATCTTCTCTTGTTCATATTAGAAAATGATTGACAGCCTAGGTCTTTCTTCTCTTATCACTTTCTATTCTCTTTTGTATATGTTTTCTTTATTCCTCCTTTTTTAAATCTTTCTTCATTGTGAAACTTTGATAATGATATATAAAATACATTCAAAGAAAGTTGGGAAATGACAAGAGATATGATAGAGGGAAATAAATTTCATAAATTTGCAACTCTTAGGAAGGTTAACATATTTAGTAAAGTAGTATTGCCTTAGCCTTATAAAAGACAAGCTTATAAAGACTTTTTTCCAAAATATCATATATCTTTCCTGCTCAAGCATCTTCACTTATTGTGTGGATGAATTATTAATTTTAAAAAAGATCTCATGTGTTTTTATTAAAGAAATATCTCTCTTATTTAGAGGGATTTTTTAATTACTCAGTGGCGGTCTCATTTGCTCTGATGGTTTTTAACATTTGAGTTATCGGAATGGACAAGTCAGGCATATAATGAAAAATACTAAAAAATATAAAAATGTTTTTAAGCAGTCAGTAATTAGTTCTAAAAATGTATGAATTATTTAAGTTGACATAAACAGTCCTGTGATTAATAAAATTATTAACTTAAGCCTGTACATTATAAATGGTACTATAAAAATAAAAAGTAAGATAAACGCATAATTCCAAATATCTTCACTCATGATTCTTGAAATCAATCATTTCACTGAGTTTACTAGTTATAATTAAATCGCTTGTGGGATCTTAATGTAAGAAATAGATTTTATAGAGTCATAAATATTACCATGCTCTCATTTTGAGAGTATGTGTCCAAGTTTCTCTGAATACATATCTGTATCAATGGTTAATACTCCTCTTTAGTCTCACAGCACTAGCAATCCTTCTACTGGAGTTCCATGACTTACTTTATCCAGAATGTAACGGAAGAATGTATAACTAATGGAATTAGTTTCTTATGGAAGGAACTAGTGTGTACCTTGTCTCCTTTCCTTATGGTTAAAAATAAATAAAAGAGGCCAGGTTTGTAAGAGAGAAGCCTCTTGAAAGTTTCAGCTTCAGACCCTACAGTTGAAATATCCAGACTGTAATGTTTTAGGCCATGACAGGAGAAAAAAAATAACTTTTACTGGATTAACTAAATCTTTATCATTTTAGTGCTGGCTGACTGTGGTATCATTAATTATCCCTGCTAAAATAATGTCTTCCCTATATTTTATTGACTGTAAAACAAAGTTTGTGCTGACAGACCAAAACAAAAATGATTTGCAAAAATTTGTCTTAAAAATATAATACAGTATGAATATATTAAACTATATCCCTTCAACTTCAAGAAAGAAGATGTAAGAGAGAGAATATAACCAATACTGAGAGTCACCCAACCATTAACCACTTTAGAAATAATAGTTGGAAATGAACACTCTGGACAAGAACCGAATATGAAATGGAGCTAAAGTGATATGCATAATATCATTTCAGTAATAATACTGCAAATTACAGTTACTAAAAGGAAAAATTTGGAGGAAGAGATGAGGAGGAAGAGAAAGAGGAGGGAAAGAGGAGTAGGAGAGGAGGAGGAAGAGGAAGAAGAGAAAGAGGAGGAGAAGAAAAGTGAGGAGGAGAAAAAGGAACAGAAGGAGGAGGAAAAGAGGAAAGAAGAAGGAGGAGGAAAAGGAGGAGGAAGAGATGGATGAGGAGGAGGAGGAGAAAAAGGAGGAGGAGAAGGAAGAAGAAAGAAGAAAAGGAAGAAAAGGAAGAAGGAAGAAGAAGAAGGAGGAGAAGAAGAAGAAGAAGAAGAAGAAGAAGAAGAAGAAGAAGAAGAAGAAGAAGAAGAAGAAGAAGAAGAAGAAGAAGAAGAAGAAGAAGAAGGAAGATGGAGGAGATGGAGGGGCCGGAGTGGTGGCAAGGAGCGATAAGGAATCTGCCTTGCCAGCGCTAGTCTAGGCATCCCATATGGTCCCCCAAACCAGGAGCGATTTCTGAGTGCATAGCCAGGAGTAACCCCTGAGCGTCACCGGAGTGGCCCCCCCAAAAAAGTGGGGAGGTGGAGGAGGAGGGGGGGGGAAGAAGATGAGAAGGAGGAGGAGAGGAGGACTATGACTACCACTCTCATCACCACCACCACCACCACCACAGTATCTGCCATGGAGGAAGGCAAGAGTGTGGAAAAACAGGAGGAAAACTAAATATGGTTGGATATAGATACAGGTATAAGGAAGGGTGCTGGAACACTTATGTCTGAAGCTCAACCATCATCAATTTTTAACTGTATCACACAGTGACTCAGCTAAAAAAAAGTACAATAATATGGTAAGTAGGGCATTTGTCTTAACAAAAATAAGTGTCATCCAATTTAGTCCAGTCCAAATAGATGATCCACTGACAATGACACAAAGGAAGATTATAGTTTTTGGAATAAGGAATGGGTATTTTACTTTTAAATTTATAGACTATTAAATAACAGCCTACTAAAATATATGCTGTGGTTTATATAAATATTAAAATGTTCCTTGATTATTGCATTATTCATTTTATTCTATATTCTTTATAAAATTGTAATTTATTATACAACTACTCTCTGTATAATATAAATTGTTTCTATGACTTGAAACATGTAAATTATAGCCATGAACAGAAGAATCAAATATTACACTCTGTTATGAAACCTATTTGAGAAGCTGAGTTTGAGTTTTATAAGATCAATAAAAGATTTTGCAAATTATTTCTCAGTATAATTATATTGTAACTTTTTAGTTCTCTCAAAACCCCAAACCTTAACCTTGAGGAGCCTTTTATTTTCTGTCATTAAAAATTATTCCCGAGGCCCGGGAGATAGCATGGAGGTAAGGCATTTGCCTTTCATGCAAAAGGTCATCGGTTCGAATCCCGGTGCCCCATATGGTCCCCCGTGCCTGCCAGGAGCAATTTCTGAGCATGGAGCCAGGAGTAACCCCTGAGCACTGCCGGGTGTGACCCAAAAACCAAAAAAAAAATTATTCCCTTTGTGTAAACTGCAATTACGAGCAATATTTTATTACTTATGTAGTATGTTACAGTCCAGTGGTAGGTCTAAGAATGATTTAGAAACCATTAAATTGCTCCAAACTTTAAATTTAATACTTAAACTAAGGCTAGCTCATCAAAAAGAGCAACATGAAGAATAAGGTCAGAATAAAAGAAACAAATAGAGAAACTGTAATCTAGGAAGTCAGACAATATTAATTTTCACATTTTTAGTTTAATTTCTGGGAATACTAAATCTAAGATACTTTATCATTCAAGATGCCAGCATATGAAGAATGAGTATCATAATTGCAATACAAAAAGCAGGCATGCAGATTAGCTAATTATTTTTAATTAGGATAAAATGTATCTTTTCATGGCTTCAACTACATTCTAAGGTAAATGATGTACAATTCTTTATACACAGTCCACATCTCTCTTAAGTAGTATAAAAAGCAAACTAAATTTTCTTTTTTGGGGACAGGGTTGGGGGTGGAAACTGGAGTGAAAACTAGAGAGGCCGACCACGTGTAAGGCAAAAGCCCTACCACTGCGCATATTCATTTATGTTATTATTTAAATGTCTACATATACACTTAGTTAATTATTTTATTTACAGTTTTCTTGTGATCGTTCTGCCCAAAAGATCTATATGTATTGATGTTAAAGATATATTGAGATTTTCTATTATTACTGTGATTATGGCAAAGATTTGAAATCACTTAGGCCTGAGAAAGCAGCTACAGAATTACATAAATGACAACACACAAAACTGATGTGTATAAAATTTGTTTCTGGGGCTGCAAAGATGATAATATAGTTTGTGGTTAAGGCACTTGTCTTGCATGCAGACAATTCCTGTTTCATCCCCAGTATGACATGCGGTCTCTCAAGCACCACGAGGAATGAGCATAAAGCCAGGCATCAGCCCAGAGCACAGTTAGATGTAGTCCAAAATGCTTCAACTTCATGCCATATTTTGTGTGTTTCTAGAATCACTCTCTCCTCTCCTAAAGTGGCACAGAAACTTAATTTCTCACTATGAAGCCCTGTATGGTGGTGCCTCAGTATCTGCTTCCTGGAGTCTCGAACTAGTTCTGTCCCTTCTGCCCAGCATACTTTTCTCCCCCACTTTCTTAAATTTCCAACTAATTCCTCTTTACTGCAGGGCTTAGAAAAATACCAATTCTTTCGTAAAAAATTTCTATAACTTTGCCAATAATATATATATCTGTATAATATAAATAGTATACTTCTAGTCTTTTGAAAATCTAATAACCCATGTTTATATTTTTACTTTTTGTCTATTTTAAAAAGAGATCATTGTTTTTTTCTTTGTACAGTGTCTGGGAAGTAGTGACTGCCTATGTTTATGTACTAGATACATGGAAGGCAGATGTTTGAATGCATTATTTTTGTGCTACTATTTTCTATTGTCTTCAAGGAATCTTTAGTGTCTTTTAGTTATTCTACTCAAAGTCAAAGATGTTGCTGCTCCTTTCATATTTGCAGCTAGTCAAGTTGTATTTATAATTTACTGTAAATACAAAGCATGTTTTCTCTATTAGAAGCCAGACAAATGATTCATCATGGAAATACTTACTTTGCACATTCATTTAGAGAGCTGCAAGAGAAAATTAAAATCCAGTGATCACTCAATTTACATTTTGTGATATTAATAAACAGCCCTTGGCCTTTGCTGGCATGCTTCAGACTAATGAACTTTGCAGAGAGAAATGTGCCCAATAACACTTAAATTTGAATAATTCTAACATATACTGACTGTTTATAGCCATTAGCAGCTTTATCCAAATCATGTCTGCTTTCCTTCTTTTCTTCTCTAATGGTTTCCACTGTCTTGTAAACGACATTCACATAAGAAGTATTTCTAATCATAACTTACTTTCTGGATATTGACTTTTGAACCACTCAGTTTGGTTATTAGTCAGCAAAGACTCAAATAAGCCTTTCATTTATGCAGTTATTATGACATTTCATAACAGACTTTCATTGCTGTGTTAACTTTACTGGTACTTTTGCTGATAGCTACTTTCAAAATGTGAAAATATCAAAATAATTGAAACCATGGTAGCTGGAGCAGTGACATTATAGGTAGGGTATTTGCCTTGCATGTGGCCAACCTGGGTTCAATCCCTGGCATCCTGTATAGTTCCCTAGCCTGCCAGGAGTGATTTCTGAGCACAAAGTCAGGAATGAGCCCTGAGCATCAGTGTGCCCCCAAAACCAAACCAAAAAACAAGCAAACAAAAACATTGTATAAATGAGGACCTATATTATAAATGTAGAACCAGAAAAAAATTAAGGACAAAAATATTGTCTTACTATTCTTCATTTCTCTACCATTCTTTACTACTTCTTCAATCAGTGAGGATAGTATTACTGGCCATTCTTATATCACTTCATTTGGCAGTGATTCATTTGATCAGTGAGTAAGGAAAAAACAAAAATAAGCTGCTTACAAAGGGACAACAGTGATAGTACAGTTGGAAGGATCAAACCCAGGTTTGATTCCTAGCATCCAGAACCTAGAGGGAGTAGTTTCTATTTTTTCAGTCAATCAATCAGTCAATTAATTAATTTTATTCTCAACCAAGTTCTTGCATCAGGGAGGGACATTTAGCTAGCTTTGCTTCAAGTTGTCTACTTAGTACTTTTTTTTAAAATACTAATTTATTTCAGCACTATGGTTACAAAATTGTTCATACTTGATTTTTCAGTCATACAATGTACACTACCCTTCACTGGTGGACTTTTCCTACCACCAATGTGTCCATCCACCCCTCCCTCTTGCCTGTCTCTTTGATAGGCATTTTGCAGACATTATGCTTCTCTCTCTCTCATTCTCTCTCTCTGTCTGCCTCTCTCCTCTCTGTCTCTCTGTCTCTGTCTGTCTGTCTGTCTGTCTCCTCTCTCTTCTCTCTCTCCCTCTCTCTCTCTCTCTTTCTCTCTCTCTCTGTAGTTTGTGGTTTGTGATATGACAGGAGTATTTTCTGAGTGCAGAGCTAAGAGTAGTCCTTGAACAATGTCAGGAGTGTTTCCCAAACCAAGAAAGCCCCGAAACTTCTTGCAGAAAGTTTTCTCTTTGCTCTTAGAATTAGTTAAGATAATTTATTTTTCTTTTATCTCTATCAAGTTTGTATTTTTACCTACTCAGAGAATAAGATTGTTTCAGTCATTTATGTTGCTCTGTTTCTGACATAAATGTTGCCTAACAGCTTTCTTGCAGGAAGCAGGCTACTTTGACTGATATCTTAGTTCTGATTATTTACCAACTGTAAATTGTGGATCTTTGGGCATATAATTTCCCCATATACTTCTCCCTCTACAAAATTGGAAAAATAATAGTAATGCCTACTGCTGGGGATACTTTAAGTTATTGCACCTGATATCATGTAGAAAATAGATCATTGAGCTATTTCTGTTATCATTAAACCACTCCATCTGTTTGATAGGATGTTTTGGCTGTTAGCCTAATGTTGATTCTAAACATGGGGAATTATTTGGCTTGAGTCATAGCTAACTAAAAATACTAAGTATAAAAAGAAACTAAGAATTTCTGCCTTTAGGTTCTCTTTCAAAGGAAAATGAGATGGAATTTACTTGAGATTGCAAATTCTAGATGGAAATTTTATCTCTGCGGACTCCAGTTTCATTAATTTTTTCCCTGTCTTATCTCCCATTACTTTGTTTTCCATTAACTGCACATCTTACCTTTACTCTACTTCCCATTTAATACATTTATTAAGTCTACTCACCAACCATATTACACTTATGAAGGTATAATATCATAAATAGATATATATCCATTGTAACAGTATGAATAATAATAGATATTTTAATATAGATATTGTAAGAACAATAATAGATATTGTTCCCTGAGTTTCACAGTATAATTTTCCTGTTAAAAAAACTAAAATCTCACTTTTCTGGGATAATTCATTTAACAGAATGCCCTTTAGAAAAGTGGTGCAGATGACTTACTAGCAACCTTGTATCTATTTATTCTTTACAACCCAGAATGCTTCTAAGCCAGATTTTTATTCCTTGATTGTTCATCTAACCCCATTGTTTCCCATCCCTTCACCCTAAGGGTTCTCATATTTCTGTTTGCAACGTCCAAGAAAGTGCAAACTAAATATAGTATGAAACCAAAATTCTCTGTGAAACTAATCAACTATTTTATAGAGAGTGAGGCAGGAAACCCTTTCAAGAGTGGTGTCGCAATTAATTGGATATGGCCACACAACAGCATGACTTTGGAAACAGGCAATTTACAATAGGGAATTTAGAAGGTCACATGTGATGGCTTAAAAGGTAGAAAATCATTATTTTCAATCATGCATCAACCTGGAAGCCAAACCAGACATTTTAATGTATGTTTTTAACTGAGTGCAATTTGCCTGCATTTCCAAAAGCAAAATGGGGCACACTTGCCAATAGTCTGTCTGGATAGCTAATTACCAATTATACACCATTGGAAGCCTGATACATGTCATATTATGGTCGGAGATTACCCAAGTTTAGGACATATGGTCTTTTACACTAGTAGATAATTAACATCATAACAGCTAAGAGAGCATTCTTTATAATCTCCAATATTACTTCAATGCAGAATAATGATTTTCAGTGAATTCAGGACAAGTGTCACACATATTGCTTAGCCAGGCTCTTTTCAGGTATAGTCAGCTATTCTGTTACTTATAACCACGGTGGCTATTTTTGGAACCAAACACTTTCTCATTTTATATAATTTTAGAAATTGTCCTTCGATTTAATTACTTATTGAATTTATAATTCAAGTTACTTTGGACATAGTTATAGAAATAAATGAATTAAATATAAAATGAAGATAATCAGCATCAATTTTCATCCATATCAAACTGCTTTTTAAATTAACTAAGCAATATTTTTATCTACCGGAAATACAGATGGACAAAAGGTACATGAAGAATGCTCCACATCACTATCAGGGCAATGCAAATCAAAATAACAATGAGATCTCATCACATGCCACAAAGACTGACAAGAATCACAAAGAAAAGAAATAGCCAGTGCTGATATAGATGTGGGGAAAAGGGATTCTCATTAACTGCTAGTAGGAAAGTAGACTGGTCCAACCCCTTTGGAAAACAACCTGGATATTTCTCAAAAAAAAAAAAACCAACAGTAGAATTGAGATTCCATATGATCCAGCAATACCACTCCTAGGGATACACATTAGGAACCCAAAGAAACACAATGTAGAAAAGTCCTTTGCAATCCTATGTTCATCAAAGCACTATTTACAATAGCCAAAATATGGAAACAACCCAGGTGTCTGCCAGCAGATGAATGAATAAAGAAACTGTGATGCATCTACACAGGGAATACTATGTAGCCATTAGGAAAAATGAAGTCATGAAATTTGTTTATTCATAGATGGATATGAGTGAAATGAGTCAGAGGGAGAGGGATAAAAATTGAGTAATCTTTCTCATTTGTGGAATATAGAAGAACTAAATGATAGCATGGTAATAATATCCAGAGACAATAGAGATGAAGGCCAGGAGGACCAGTACATGGTAGGAAGCTTGCCACAAATAGTGGGTGAGTGCAGTTAAAGTATAGAAAGGTTCATTATGACAATAATAGATGGAACTGATTGCTCTGGACAAGAACTGGTTGCTGAAAGGGAATAAAGTGATATGAATGGTATCCCTTACAAACAGTGCAAACCACAGTGTCAAAAGGAATAGAGAAAGACAGAGAGAGAGAAGTAAAATCCCTGCCTTAGAGGCAAGTGGTGTGGTAGGAAAACTGGGGACACTGGCAGCAGGAAAAGTGCACTTTTAAAGGGTGGTGTACATTTTAGGACTGAAACTCAGTCATGAACAATTTTGTAACCACAGTGCTTAAGTCAAGTAATTATAAAAATAAAATAAAGTAAAAGTCTAATCCCTTCCCTACATGGTAAAACAAAACATGTTTATTTATTTATTTTTTGTTTTGTTTTTTTTTTTTGGGTCACACCCGGCAGTGCTCAGGGGTTACTCCTGGCTCCATGCTCAAAAATTGCTCCTGGCAGGCACGGGGGACCATATGGGGCACCGGGATTCGAACCGATGACATTTTGCATGAAATGCAAACGCCTTACCTCCATGTTATCTCCCGGGCCCCACAAAACATGTTTATTAAACAGTCATTATTTTGAAATCTGAAGTTATCAAAGAGCAGTCTAACAAATTTTAACTTAGTATCATTTTAAACTGTTTGATTTAAATTTTGTTTTAATGTCTGAGTTTGAAATTGTGAGCCTCATGCTGAGTACAGAAATCAGAAGCAAAGATTACATTTTTGGATTCATTAGTAGCTGATACAGATCATCTATGATGGCGAAGGACAGGCAAAACGTATGTCAAAGGAAAAATTCAGAACTCTCCAAATGAAGAGTATAATTAATAATAGACAAACAAAAAAAATGGTCAGAGATCCAAGGACAAGGTGAGTCCTGGAATACAAAGAAAGATCAGAAGAGGTTGTCAGGATGAGGCAAAAAAAAAAGTCTTTTTTATTGAATTGTGAATTTGGCTTAATTTTCAGGTATAGCAGAAATAATTGGAGTGTAAATAAAATTGAATGAAAGAGATGAATGACTGAAAGCTCAGAAAGAGGAAATCCGCACACTCTCAAGAAACCTGGCTTGACAAAGATGAAGGAAACCATGGATGTTAGCTTGGGAGGAAATGGGCAAAGTCAAAAGTGGTACTGGGCCAGTCTAGTAGCAGCTCATAAAAATCTGCTTTCTTTTCTTTCTAAAACTAGACCCTGTTTCTT
>PVKC010028713.1:0-15337 GCA_004027635.1 Crocidura indochinensis
GCTGCTGCTGCTGCGGACCTCGCGGGCCCCCGGAGCCAGTCGCTGGGTTGGGTGAGTGAGTGAGTGGGTGGGTGGGTGGGTAGCTCGGGGACTCCCCCCGGCACCGCACCCACCTGTGGGTGCCCAACTGGATCCTGGATCCCCGCAGGATCGCGCCTGCCGTGGGCGCTCAGGCTGGGACCCGCCGCTGCGCCTTTGCGCTTGGCACCGCCGCCTCCTGTACCGGCGACTCCGGGGGGCGTCTCTGGGACGCTGACCAGCTCCGGGGGTCCCGGTCCGCAAAGACGCACCAGGCGTCATCGCACCATCTTCAGCGAGGAGCAGCTGCAAGCTCTGGAGGCGCTCTTCGTGCAGAACCAGTACCCCGACGTGGGCACGCGGGAGCGCCTGGCAGGCCGCATCCGTCTGCGCGAGGAGCGCGTGGAGGTAGGTGGGTGCATGCAGGAAAGAAAGTGCATCGCGCGTGGTTAAAGCTAGACTTCCTCCCTTCATTGTGGGCTAAGCGAATTAATTGCACAACCAGAATTGATTTTCCAGAATCTCAGAGGGGTCCCCAAGAAGCAAAAGGGTCACCCCACCCGGGGAGGTGGGAGGGCGGGTAGGAAGGTGCTCCTGCGGGGAGTCGGCAGGAAGAGGTACAGGAAAGTGCAGGTTTTGAGCCTGGATCACCTTATCCTCTTCGCCTGCTGTTGAAAGAGACTGTGGGCCCACGGGAGATGGTCAAACATGGTTTTGGGACAGGGCCGCCCTCACCAGTGCCATTTCTCAGGTCTGGTTCAAGAACCGCCGGGCCAAGTGGCGACATCAGAAGCGCGCATCCGCGTCCACCAGGTTCCTGCAGGGGACCAAGAAACTCCCCAAAGACAGCTGCTGAGGTTCCTGGATTCAGGATCAAAGACTGACTCTCCTAACAGTGGAGGAAGAGGACAGCCGCTCTCCTACACTCCTGATGCTGGGTACAGCTGCAGCACCTCTGTGCTCAATTCCTCCATGGCAGTGCAGTGGGGGTAGAGGGTTGGCTGTTCTTGGGCAGGAGGGGCATAGTGGGCAAAAAGCAGGTCAGCTTCCTCATCTTACCACTGGACACCTAGGACAGGAGATTTACCACTACTGGGATCCCAAATTCTGAGTGGAGACCTGTCCTGTCTCCCTGGGGGGTGAGGGTGATGTGCTGAGTTCCCAGTGTTCACCCTCCCACTTACTGAAGCAGGGTGGGTAGTGTCCATGTTTCCAGTGTTCATGTTTTCCGGGGTAAAACATCTTTCTGGTTCTCCTCCTAAAGTGGGCTGCTTAGAATTTCCACTCACGGGGCCGGGCGGTGGCGCTAGAGGTAAGGTGCCTGCCTTACCTCGCTAGCCTTGGCCGGACCGTGGTTCGATCCCCCGTGCCCCATATGGTCCCCCAGGCCAGGGGCGACTTCTGAGCGCATAGCCAGGAGTAACCCCTGAGCGTCACTGGGTGTAGCCCAAAAACAAAACAAAACAAAAAAAAAACAAAAAAAAAAACAAAACAAACAAACAAAAAAAGAATTTCCACTCACCACCCCTTTCAGTCTAGGAATGCTGAGTGGCGCTGACTGAAACACCTCAACACTATGAAGTAGTTGGTTTTTGTGTTACTTTTTTGCTGTTGGGCAGTTGAGAAGTCTTTTGCTGTCACTCGATTTTCCTTTTCCACCAGTCAACGGTTCATCTGCAGGACCCAGAGAATCATACTGGAGGAGTTCATACTAAATAACCTCTCCCAGCCTTAACTCCTTAATCTTGAGACTTGGGCAAATGCCAAAAAATAAATAAGCTGCTACAAACAATTCCAAGCTGGTCTAGGATCTCACAGTGCCTTGGGTCCATCCTGTGTGCCCCACCTGTCTCTCCTCCCACTTCTCAGACTAGGGCTCAGTATGTTTGAGGAACAACAACCCAGGGAGTTCTCAGGCCAGGGAGTGATGGAGCAGAACATATTCCTCTGTGGAATGTGGCCTAATTCCCTGGGCCTGGGAAGTCTCTATGGTGTTGATCTGTTTCGGGGATGGAGGGACAAGCCTTGGCTTACTTCCTTGAGGGAGTCCCAAGCTGTGTATATTCCTCCCACCATTTCTGCTCTCTAGTGGGACAAGATCTTCCACTGAGGTGACATGCCTCTGCTTCTGCAAAGTCATTATCTCTTTGCTGTCATCCTGGCTCCAGAGTGAAGATGTGAGAAATGATTTTGATTCTCCAAATAGTCCTATATAGGAGGTCCAGAGCCCCCAGTAGCCTTCTCATCTGGCTTCAGGACCTCCTTCTGCATTCTTAGAGGTCCTGGAGGGAATGGTTGTCTAGAAGGAGACACAGCAAAAAAGGAGCAGTATTGGGAATTGTCTTGTATGTGGCTGACCTGAGTTCGATCCCCAGCATTCTATATGGTTTCCTGAGCACTGCTAGCAGTAATTCCTGAGTGCACCCAAAGATACCCCATGAGCATTGTAGGGTGTGGTCCCAAAATAAAACGAAACAAAAAGGAGCATTTCTGGGTCTATCCAAAGCTGGACTGGACTCCATGCAGCAGTCACTGTCTCCCAACCAGCACTGCCTGACCCTGGTTGGGCTTCTGGGAAGGCAGATTCATCTCCACATACCTCTCTCAGGGCTACACCCTTCTGGCTACCTCAAGCTTCATGAATCTTGATCTGAATGGCTATTTGTCATTGTTGGGGCAGCCCATCATCAGAGCCCCACCTTTGAGGAATGGGTGACTATTCTGCCTTCCTGCTTTTTGTCATGCTGTGTGGACAGATGGCCATTAACACAGGTGTCCTTCGGCTGATCCTGTTGCCCTCCTTTATCTCCAGTATCTCTACCCTCAGGCTCTGATTACCATCTTCTCTGTCATATTAGCATTCTCTCTCTTTTTTTTTTTTTGGTTTTTGGGCCACACCCAGTGATGCTCAGGGTCACTGGCTATGCGCTCAGAAGTCTCTCCTGGCTTGGGGGACCATATGGGGCACGGGGGATCAAACCTCGGTCCGTCCTAGGCTAGCGCAGGCAAGACAGGCACCTTACCTCCAGCGCCACCGCCCGGCCCCATATTAACATTCCTATCCCAAACCTTTACCCTAGAGCTGATATTTATGTGCTGCTGCCCTTTGATTACCTCACTAGGAACCTGGAGTGAAAGAAAATCTTCCTCACTGTGACCACCAAGCTACATGCAGGCTGGCTTTGCCCCTCAAGTGTAAACGCACTGCCTATGGATCCTGGCACTTTTTAAAAAAATCTGTTTATGTATTTTTATTTATTTTTTGGCTTTTGGGTCACACCCAGCTCAGAAATCACTCCTGGCAGGTTCGGGGGACCATATGGGATGCTGGGATTCGGACCACTGTCCTGCGTCTAAGGCAAACGCCTTACCACTGTGCTATCTCTCCAGCCCTGGATCCTGGCACTTTATGGTTTTGTCCCTCCTGATGCTGGATCTTTGCTCTTGCTCTGCCTGCAGCACCACATTCATGCATGTTTTTCTGTGTCTGCAACCTCTTCCAGCCAAGTAAAACTTCCCATGAATGACTCCTCTGTCAGAGTCCCCATGTATATAAACTCTTGCATATGTCTGCTGCATTTGGAACACCTATTAGTGAATGACCTAACCCAGACTTGCCTTCTTGATCTCATTGTAAACAGCAGAAGGGAAGGAACCATAAAGACATTCCCAGAGAATGAATCGCCACAAAATTTAGGGTCTAATGTACTTGGTTAAATGTAATTCACAACCTTTCTTTGGAAACATAACTGATCCTTTCTGAGAAAAAATGCTTAGGCAATTTCCCCCTTCAAGGAGAATTAACCCTTTCCTGAGAAGTCCCTTATGGCTTTCAAGGGTCTTGTACATGTTTTTGTTTTCGGTTTTTTTTTTTTGGGGGGGGAACACACACAGCAATGTTACTCCTGGCTCTGCATTGAGGCATCATTCCTGGCAGTGCTCAGGATGCTGAAATTGAAAACTCGAGCGACCTGAATGTAGGGCTATCTCTCTGACCCTGGACTTAATTTTTAAACCAGGAGTTTCTTATTGAGCTGTAGCATTTTATTTTATAAAAATCAAATAGAAAAAAATAAATAGAAAAAATAAAATAGAAATTAAAAAATAAAATAAAATAAACTTGCCTTGGGATGATGTAATATTTGAGTAAAAAACACTTTAATACGTGCATACGAAAAAAATTGCGTGCTTTAAAACGCATATATAGAAAATTTCGTGAAAGGTGTTCTTGTGGGTCCTAAAGAAACATAAACGCAGCGCTTATTTGTAAGAAATTGGAATTCTAAAGAACTGTTTCCATTCGGAAGCAGCAGAACGTTTTGCAAACGCAACGACCAACCAACAGCACACACATCGCCCCCTGGCGCTCACAACTTTAAATGCACAGGACCACCGCGGTAGGGCGGGGGGGGAAGCCGAGCTCGTTGACGTCATCAAAAAGCGCCGGCTGGCCCCAGGAACGCGCCGCTTTCCCATTGGTCGGCTGTACGAGGCGCATGCGCACTTTGCGCGATCTAGTTTTCCCCGCCCCTTTCCGACCCTGTGACGTCACATGACGCCGCCGGAGAGGTCCTGGGATGGCGATGGAGACTCCCGGAGCCTCGGCCCGGGCCTTGCTGCTCTCCGCCGCCGCGGCAGGGCCACGGAAGAAGCGTGCAGCGGAGGAGGCTGTGACGACTGTGGCGGGCAAGCAGCGGGTCCTGGAGGAGGAAGAATACATCGAGGTAAGTAGGATCCGGGGTGGGCAGGAGGGAGAGCATGAAAGTAAGGCGTTTGTCTTGCATGCAGAAGGACGGTGGTTCGAATCCCAGCAGCCCAGATGGTCCTCCGAGCCTGCCAGGAACGATTTCTGAGCGTAGAGCCAGGAGGAACCCCTGAGCGCTGCTGGGTTGTGACCCAAACACCAAAAAAGAAAAAAAAAAGAAAGAAGGGCTGGAAAGATAGGAGATAAGGTGTTCGTTTTGCATGCAGATGATCTTGGTTGAATTCCCACTATCACATATCTCACATCTGGTCCCCGAAGGATTGGCAGGGGTCACTCCTGAGCACAGAGTTAAGGATCGCCCCATAAGCATTGCTAAGAGGGGCCCAAACACCCACCCTCTCATAAAGACACACATAAAAATAAAACACCAAGGCTGGAGAGATAGCATGGAGGTAGGGCATTTGCCTCGCATGCAGAAGTACAGGGGTTCGAATCCAGGCATCCCCTATAGTCCCCTGAACCTGCCAGGAGCGATTTCTGACCCGGGTGCACACACCAGTCACTTCTGGCCCCCGCTGCTACAGATTTCACTCTGCTCCTTCATCCTGAGTTGTGCGTGGCCATCCTCGTGGAATCCGTAACCCCTTTGTGGACACGAGCGGGTGTCCAGACAAACCCCACGATGATGGAAGTATCTTTGAGACCCTCATCGGGAAGAGACAAGGCAGTTGTGTTGATATGTGGTGGTGGAGCTCAGGAAAGCAAGGTTTCCTTAAGAAACAAGTAGGGTTTTGACAGATTGGAAGAATGTGGTAAAGAATTTTCTAGAAGGTGATGGAAGTGCAAAGGCAGCAACATTGTTGGGTGAGCAGGCATCCTCTGTAGTAGGTCTCAATCCTCTGGAATCATGTGCTGGCAGGGAGACTAGAGGAATGCTGCCTCTGGCACGTCATCTGGCCCTATGGACAGCTGGTGCACTGCATGTGCCACTTAACAGCAAGGTTGGCCCAGCTGGAGGTTTAGAGTTGGGCATCTAAGCTAGCGCTGGTGCAGGTGGAGACCGAGTCACCCAGAAAACAATTCAGGTTGAACTCTTTTTTTCCCCATCCCAAGAAAGTCATACACAGACTGAAGATGACTGCTCAAGAGTTGGTCCCATAGATACACAAGTGGAGCCAGCAAATGAGAATGACCTATTACTTCAAGAAGCGTTTCCTGAAAGTCAGGAGGATCAGAGTAATGAGTGGAGTGGCAGCAAGGATCCCTGGTGTGGGCAACCTTGTAAGAAAGAGCAAATTGAGTCCTGTGTGTGGTCAGCAGGCATCTTAGGTATGTCAATAGAGCGAGAGGTGATCTCTCCAGGTAGCAACTTGAACTTGCAGATGCTCTGTCCTGTAGGGTCTCCAGACTGTCATCCAGAGGGACTTCTTTCCTGATGTGGAGAAGCTGCAGGCACAGAAGGAGTACCTAGAGGCCGAGGAGAATGGAGACTTGGAGCGGATGCGCCAGATTGCCATCAAATTTGGCTCTGCACTGGGCAAGATGTCCCGAGAGCCCCCTCCACCTTGTAAGAACCATACACACCCCACACCACCCCAGTTGCAGGGAGAGTGAGCACTTGCTGAACTTTTGTCTTGGGCTTATGTTCATTTTCGTATAAGTACGGCGCGCTAACCGATTGCGCCACTGGAGCTCCGCTTATGTTCATTTTCATCCCATCTTCTTCCTACAGATGTGACTCCAGCCACATTTGAAACCCCTGAGGTACATACGGGCACTGGAATGGTGGGTGCCAAGCCCCGAGGCCGAGGCCGAGGCTTGGAGGAAGGTGATGGTAAGGGCCCACTTTCTATGAAATGTCAGATCCCTTGTGAATACCTTCTGTGTGGCTTTAGAAGAGTAGTTCTACAGAGTGAAAGCTCTGGGTGTGGCTTCTAAAGGTGGATGTCTCTCTGACTCTATGGAATGGTAGAGTTGCTGGCTCTCACCAAACTATTCACTGCCAGTTGCCCTCCACCCCCATCCCGGAGTTTCCTGGACCTCATAGGGTCCTGTCCTTGCCACTTCCCTAAGATGCTTCAGATCTCTGTACTGGTGTCTTCTGAGTTGGCCCCTCTCTCTTTGTGGCTCGTGCCTGTCCCTTCACATCTCTGCTCTGATGTCACCTCTATTGGTAAAGGGTAAAGTACCTCCAGGACCCTGGGCCCTCCTGCTTGGCTTAGTTTGCTCACCACAGAACTTGACTCTCACAGACCCCTTTCTGCTTATGGTTGCCCTGGCTCATGCTTTTTCTTGTTCCCATCTGTGACCTTTATTTAGAACAGCACACAGCATGTGGGGATAGCCAAACAAGTTGTCTTCAGTACATTTTCTGGGAGTCTCTGGTACTTCTCGATTTTATGGGGGGTGGGGGTGATTCAAGGAAAAGCCCAGGAGTCCTGTTATGCATGCAGTGCTCTTCGGGTGGAATAGGCCTGCTGTGGTCACCCACTCTTTTGCTCTGAGTCTGTCCCAAGTCGCTTAGCTTCTCCAGGCAACTAGAATGGTTAGTTCTGTGACAGTGTGGAGTCTCAAGACATGCCCCATAATAGGGTGGGTGTCCAGCCTGCTGGTCAGGTGCCATGGTTTCTGGAACCTGTAGGCTCCAAGGAAGTGTTTATTTGGGTCCTGGTCTTGTCACCCCCTGAGCAGGAGATATGGCTGAGGAGGAAGAGACGGAGAAGGAGGCCCTGCCCAACCTTGATGCCTTCCTGAGCCGGTACACAAGCGAGGACAATGCTTCCTTCCAGGAGATCATGGAAGTGGCCAAGGAGAAGAACCGCGCGCGCCATGCTTGGCTCTACCAGGCTGAGGAGGAGTTTGAGAAGGTGTCCTGGGGTGCAGCAATTGTGGGCTCTAGCTCAGGTTGGGGGAGTCCCAGGCTGGGCAGTGCCTAAGGGCCTCTTTGACCCTCCCTCTCCCCCTGTGATGCAGAGGCAGAAAGATAACCTTGCCCTCCCGTCAGCAGAGCACCAGGCCATTGAGAGCAGCCAGGCGGGTGTGGAGACCTGGAAGTACAAGGCCAAGAACTCCCTCATGTACTACCCAGAAGGTTAGTGACCAGAGGCAGGGATGTGTGGGGGTGTCCCTTCCTTCCAGGCCCTTGGGCTCTGGGTCTGTCTCAGGGCAGTGTGGATCGGCGTGTGCAGTCAGCTGGGAGAGACGCCCTCCCCGCTGTCCCCCATTCTATGGTGCCTGAACGCAGTCTTGTGCCTGATACCCACTACTGTCCGCACTGCTCCTCAGGTGTTCCAGATGAAGACCAGCTGTTTAAGAAGCCCAGACAGGTGGTGCATAAGAACACTCGCTTCCTCAGGGACCCCTTCAGCCAGGCTTTGAGCAGGTCCCAGCTGCAGCAGGCCGCTGCCCTCAATGCACAGGTGAGTGACAGGCCCTGCAGAGGCTATGTGTGCTGGTAGCCTTGGCTGCCCCTCTTCTTCCCTCTCCCTCCTTCCTTCTTATTTTTTCGGGGTGGGAGAGTCGCGGTTTGCTTTGCTCAGGTCTTATTCCTGGCTCTGTGCTCAGGGATCACTCCTAGTGGGGCTCAGAGAAACCTGTGGGGTACCAGGGATTGAACCCTGGTCAGCCATGTGCAAGGCAAGTGCTCTACCTGCTGTACTGTTGCCCCAATCCCATTGGTTGTGCCTCTTTGTTTATTTTTTTTTGTTTTTTTGGGTCACACCTGGCAACTGGCTCTATGCTCAGAAATTGCTCCTGACAGGCTTGGGAGATCCTACGGAATGCCAGGATTCGAACCACCGTCCTTCTGCATGCAAGGCAAATGCCTTACCTCCATGCTATCTCTCTGACCTCCATGGATGTGCCTCTTAGTTGGAGCCTGTGGGACACGACTCTTGAATTTTTCTCAGCCCGTGCGGTTTTTGTGGGCACTATCACGGTCAGGCATATTTTGGGGCCTCAGATCTGTACCACGCCCTGGGACCAGGGTATAAGAGAAGAGAAACTGCTGAGCCGAGTGTGTTTCAGTGGCCTGGCTCAGGCCTGAGCTGGATCCTGGCATTATCCCTTGCCCCAGACTTGCCATTCCCACTCCTGTGCATTGGTGTAGGCTGGGTAGGACTTTTAGGGGCTGGAGGTGCTTCTGGATACAGCCTAGAGGCTGCAGGCTGGGAAGCGGTGGGAAGGATGGTTCTGTGCAGTAGCTCTGGATTCACAGGTGGAAGACGAGAGCAGCTTGGCACAGGCTCCTGGTCAGCTCAATCCCACTCAAGGACCTAGTGGGGAGAATCAAAAAGTAGCCCATGTAGGCCTCAGTTGAGGGTCTCCGCACTGCCCTGGACAGCAATGCGAGCTGCTCTGGCTTGCAGAACCACTCTGCCTGGTGCTTAGTGCCGTGAGAGGACAGGATCCTTCCTCTCTTTCGCCTGAGGGCTGTTCCTCCACTTGGGACCCCGACTCTGCCTGTTGTAGTGTGTGCACACTGTGTACACCTGGCGCCGCCTGGCTGAAAAGAACACACTTGTCTCTCACACTAACCTCTCTGCTTGCTCCAGCACAAACAGGGCAAGGTGGGTCCTGACGGCAAGGAACTGATCCCCCAGGAATCCCCCCGAGTGGGTGGATTTGGATTTGTTGCCACTCCATCTCCAGCTCCTGGTGAGAAACAGACCTTTGGGAATTCAACCCCCACCCCCAGATGGGATTGCCTGGCTGCCTCACCTGGGTGAAGAGCCATCTGCCCCCAGGTGGAGCATCCTCAGTGCAGGACCCTTGTTTGCTTGGCTTGAGCTGCTGTTTCCTGCCAGAGGGTGGGAAGACAGCAGCCTCTCTTGGGAGGGTGGGAGGAAAGTGGGCCAGTCCTGCCTCGGTGTTTCTTAGCAGGGTGCTCTGAGGGTCTGGGCCAGGTATGTTCTACCTGTCTCCCATGACTGAAGAGGTTATGGGCACTCTCTCTGCAGGTGTTAGTGAGTCCCCGCTCATGACCTGGGGAGAGGTGGAGAATACCCCCTTGAGAGTGGAAGGGTCGGAAACACCTTACGTGGATAGGACGCCGGGGCCAGCGTTCAAGGTAGGCCATGGTGAGGGGAGCCCTGACGGGGCTAAAGGGAGATATAGCCAGAGCCTTTGAAGCACTGCAGAAGCTCTGGCAGGGGAACTGGTGTGCAGGGTGTCCTGGGACCCCAGGCAGGATGACAGGCAAATGGGTGAGATGGGGAGGACTTGGGAGGGGTGAGCAATCACCAAGGCAGGGTGGTGGGGCCCCTCCTGGAAGCCAGGAGACGAGGCAGCCTGGCTGTCAGCAAGAGGATGCTGCGTTGTTCTCTGGCTGCACACCAGGACTTGGCACCCTTGCTGAGGCAGCTTCAGGCTCTTGTTGGCAGGGTGGGGTAGGACAAGGCAGCTGGGTGGCAGGTGCTGTCAGGTGGAGGTGATCTCTGTGGGCGGCGGGGTGCCCCAGTTCAGTCTGTTTAGTTTATTGGGGAGACTGAAGTGTGAGATTTCCACAAGCTGGAAGCACGGAGGCTCTGTTGGGGCGAGGGCACGATGCAGAGAAGCACTCCCAACAGTGAGGGGCTGCTGCCTTGTAGATCCTGGAGCCGGGACGCAGGGAGCGGCTGGGGCTGAAGATGGCCAACGAGGCTGCTGCCAAGAACCGGGCTAAGAAGCAGGAGGCTCTTCGGAGAGTGACAGAGAACCTGGCCAGGTGAGGGGGCAGCCTGACCTGTATTGGAGAGGTGTATGTCTCTCCCTCTCCCTCCCCTCCCCCATTCCCTGCTCCTGGACGTACCTGGGGTTCAGATCCCCTAGCCAGGAGCATGGCCCTGTAAGCCAGGACTTGGCCCCTTTCTGCGTTCCTTCCCTCCCTTTTGGGCCCTCTGCCGAGAGCAATGGCCTGCCCTGTGAAGACAGTTCCTCGTTGCTCCAGGGACAGTGGTGCAATGTCATTTTTCCTCAGAACTGGGCTTGCTGCCTGGACCAGCATTTTGCAGGGTCCGAGTCCCAGTGAGGCGCTGTCTTTTCTTCTTTTTCCCTTGGTGTGAAGGGAAGTCCTGTTGATTCAGGGCCTGGTCCAACCTAATCTTGTTTTTCTTATCAGTCTCACTCCCAAGGGCCTGAGCCCCGCTATGTCTCCAGCCTTACAGCGACTTGTGAGCAGGACAACCAGCAAGTATACAGACCGGGCCCTGCGGGCCAGCTACACCCCATCCCCAGCTCGCTCCACCCACCTCAAGACTCCAGCCAGTGGACCCCAGACGCCCACAAGCACACCCGCTCCCGGCTCAGCTACTCGGACCCCCCTCAGCCAGGACCCGGCCTCCATCACAGACAACTTGCTGCAGCTCCCGGCACGTCGGAAAGCCTCAGACTTCTTTTAGGCACAGGCCCAAATTGGATGGAATCTGCATGGAGCCTGCAGGGTGGGTCTCTGCCCCAAAGTGGACTATGGCCTTCTGCAGGTTCAGACCTAGGCACTGATTCACAGGAGATCTAGAAGAAAGGTGCTGGCACCGGACAAACCAGGCCTCGGGGTCTCTTCCTGTGCCCCTAGGAACCTCTCCTGTGAGTCCCACCTCTTTCTACTTGACTCTCATTAAAGAGCACCTTGGATAGGTGGCTTGGCTGTCCCTCTCCCATTACCTAGTAGGCGACGCCTCAGGCTCAGAAGAGCCAAAAGTCAGGGGGACATTGTGGGGTAGGGACCCTTTCCTGCTGCCTTGATCATGGCTGCACCCCCTAGGGCCCATAACTCTGTCCCATTCTTCACTTCCTTACCCCAGCTTTTGTGCTCTGGACTAGAGGGGGCAGGTTAGGGAGCCAGCCTACAGGTCTCCAGATGAGGGTGGCTGAGCCCCACCTGCACCTTCCCCTGGTCCCATGGTTTTCCAGACTCTGCTGCCCACTACAAACAAGCTTGCTCCTTGTTTGCCCAGGGCACCCAGGCCCGACTTGCCTTATGCTGCTGAGTCACCAGCCCCAACCTCTAGAGCGCCCACGATGGTCCCCTGGGCACAGTGTCCAAAGTCATGGCCTGGGACCCAAGACCTGGTGCCCGAGAGTCATGGGGCTTGTTGATTCACTGCTGGGAGAAGCTCCTCCCCCCATGCTCAGCCCTCACTTCCTCCTGGTGGGACTTCCCGTGTGCTGGCATTATACCTGCTGCCAGCCTGGACACTGTGGCCTTTGTTCCTGCCAGCTTCTGGGTTGGTAGGTGAGTGTGGACTCAAGAATAGGCTACCTGGGGCCAGGCGGTGGCGCTGGAGGTAAGGTGCCTGCCTTGCCTGCACTAGCCTAGGATGGACCGAGGTTTGATCCCCCAGTTTCCCATATGGTCCCCCAAGGCAGGAGCATATAGCCAGGAGTAACCCCTGAGCGTCACCGGGTGTGACCCAAAAACCAAAAAAAAAGAGAATAGGCTACCCATGTGGAAAGGCCACTTTTGTTGTTGTTGTTGTTGTTGTTATTGTTGTTGCTACATCTGGCAGTGGTCAGGGGTTACTCCTGGCTCTGCATTCAGGAATCACTCCCGGTGGTGCTCAGGGGATTGACCCCAAGTTGGTTGTATGCAAGGCAGACACTCTACCTGCTGTGCTATCTATCGCTCCAGCCTGGGAAAACCACTTTTGAGGTGCTTGCTTCGGGTTGAGAAAGGTGGGCTTGGGCCCAAGAGAACCCACCCCCAGGAAGTGGGGGGTAATGTTGGATGTATGAATAGGGTGCTGAGGAAGTAGTGCCCAGTCAGGTCTCCTATGGCTAGTGCTTCCGGGGACTGGCAGTTGGGATGGGGAGTGTGCAGCTGAGTGACACATCAGCAGGGAGCAGGTTTACTGTCCAGGGTGACAGGAGGGGCTGGGTTAGTGCGGCCTCAAGGGGATGGGATTTAAACTTACAGATGCCAATCATGGAGATGGCAGCAAGGCAGGTCGCAGAAAGGGCCGTGTGCCGAGCAGAAGGGCCAGCTTGAGTCACTGTCTCGGAAGTAGTGGGAAATGCCTGCTGAGCACTGCAGGGCCTGGTGGGGGGCTTCAGTCATGGTCCTCGGTGCCTAGCAGGCCTCATTGCGAGTCTGCCTAGGCTGGGACCCCGTGCCCTGGACCTATCCCCCAGACACCCCATGCTGCAGGAGGGCGCTCGGCTGAGTCCTCCAGAAAAAGACTCCGAGGGGGCACTCTGGATGCTTATATTCACTCTGTGGTTTATTTGGCGGTCAGTAATGAACGTCTTTGCTACCAAGTGGAAGAAAGCTAATAGAACGTAATCAAAATAGTGGTTTAATTGACTGATTTTACTTGTTCCTTGCACCTGTGCCTTCTTCAGCTCCTACCTGCCTACGCTTATGTGGGTGTGGACCGTGCGCCATGCCCCTCGGCCCTCCGAATGCTATGTGCTCGCTTTCCCTGGCTCTGTTCCAGGGGTGTAATGATGGTCTTTGGCTTTAGAGGTCTCGGCCAGCCGTTCCTCCACCTTGTCGTCATTCTCAGCCGCCACCAGCAGCCGGTGCTGGGGTTTGGCCCCCAGTTTGTGGTCGGGCCTGTGCTCAGGCTTGTGTTCGGACCGGTGCTCAGGTCGATGCTCGGGCCGTGCACCTGGCCGGGCATCCAGTTTGCACTCAGCCCGGTATTTGCCTTCTCCCTCCCTCTTGAAGGAGGAGGAAGACATGGCTTTGGGCTTTGGGAGCTGCAGCCACGCATGGCTGAGGATCTCGTCAATGTGCAGACGCCGGTTCACGTCGGGTTGCAGGATGCGGTAGATGAGGTCCTTGCACTCGCCCGTCAGGTTCTTGGAGCGGGGGAAGTCCACGCGATGCTCCTTCTGGATGCGCAGCATCTTCTTGATGTCCGTGTCGTCGTAGGGCATGGAGCCACAGACCATGATGTAGAGGATCACGCCCAGGCTCCAGATGTCATACACCTTGGGCTGGTAGGGGATGCCCTGCAGCACCTCGGGGGCCGCGTAGGCCGCAGACCCGCAGAAGGTCTTGCTGAGGATGATGCGCCCACTGCCATCCCGCAGGCAGCGCTTGGAGAAGCCAAAGTCAGACAGCTTGATGTTGAAGTCCTTGTCAAGGAGAAGGTTCTCGCACTTGAGGTCTCGGTGAACGACATCCAGGTCATGGCAGTACTTGACGGCCGAAGAGAGCTGACGAAACATCTTGCGAGCCACATCCTCATGCAGGGCTCCCCGGCACTTGATGAACTCGAGGAGGTCGCCCTGGACACCGAGCTCCATGACGATGTAAATGCGTCCGTCAGACGTCTCGAAGATCTCGTAGGTCTTGATGATGGAGCGGTGGTTCACCGTGGCCAAGATGTCCATCTCCCGGGGAAGGAATCTCTCCACGAAGTCCGTGGGCGTTTTCTTGCGATCGATGATCTTGACCGCCACGTTGAACTTGAGGCGCTCGGAGTAGGCAGATTTAACTTTAGCATAGGAGCCCTTGCCGAGATTGATACCCACGATGTAACCCTTCTTCCTTAGGACCGCGGCATCATCCATGGTGCCAGGGGCGGCCGGCGCTGCCGCCTTCTACATCCCCTCCCCACATGTGCCAGCGGACATCGTCCTCATGTGCACTGTAGGGAGCTATGTGCCTGGGTGGGCCCAGACTTGGAGGGGTGGAACGCTTGGCATTGTCTCTCCGTGACTTCAGCATGTGAAGTCATAAAGCCGGCTGCTGTCAGTAGGGACTGGGCTGGAGGGACAGCACCCTAGAACCCTGGGAGCCAGGCCAGCTTGGCAGGAGCACCTGCACCCCCTCCGCAGGAAGGAAGAAGCCCCAGGTCTCTGGTAACCCCCTGCCACTCCTCACAGTGGATTCCCCATCTCAAGGCAAGCCTGGAAAAGTGTGCCTAGTCCCCAGCCTCCATCAGACCATCAGCCCAGGGCTCATTCCTTGGCACTAGGAACTGGCCCTGCATTGGTCCTGGTCCGAGGAGGTGCAGTCCTGCAACTCCCTGAAGGCATGATCACCCCATGTAGGAGGAACTGTCTTGGGCTGACCAGTCTGGGTGGGAATGTGGAGGTCCAAACCTGCTGCTCAGAGCCAGCTGATTGAGCACAGTGACTAAACAGTGGTGAGGTGGATGCTGACACACACAGGTCAGTGGTGCTGCAGTGCCACTAGGCCTGAGCAGGTGGGCAGTATGTGTCCTGGGGATTGGCACTGGCCAGAGGATGGGCCAGGTTCCGGGCAGGGCGAGGAGTGGGTTGGTTCTAAGAACGGCCTATCCTGTTCAGGAGGGAAGTAAGGATTGTCAGAGCAGGAGCCAAGGCAGAACTATGCCCTTTCTCTTCTTTTTCTCCTTTTTGAGTTACTCAGTAATAGTGGTTACTTTTGGCTCAGCACTGCTCAGGGATTTCTCCTAGTTCTGAACTCAATCACTCCTGGTAGTGCTTGGGGAACCATATGGGTTGCCATGTATTGAGCATAGGTTCAGTGCAACTATCTCACATACAACTATACCAGGACCCACACGTTTGCATCTCAGACTTTCTTTGGTACCTGGGATGAAAGTGAAAACTCAATTTTTAGGGCCCCTTGTATGGGCTTTTGCTGTGGAATGGTGCAGCAGCCTCTCTGCTTAGGTCCTCTGCTAACCTGCTGTTTGTGATCTT
>PVKC010028714.1:0-15353 GCA_004027635.1 Crocidura indochinensis
CTCCTGGGAGGGGCCCAGTAAAGCAGATGCATTTTGTGGCCTGGGGGTTAGGGGTGCATGGGGTAGTGGTGGTTGTGGCAGAGGAAGTGATAGTTCTATGGATTCCATGTGGCAGTAGCCCAGAGAGAGTGAGACATGGCTGGGAAGTATGAGATCAGGGAACACTCTCCAGTCTAGGGAGGCCAGGGAAACTGTTCTGCAGCAAAGAATGTCTAGAAGAAGGACCCAAAATTAGCCAGGATAAAGAAAGAAGCCCAGGCAGAGATGGAGGCCTGGCCTTCTAGGAAGAGAAGAGAGAGAACATGGTGGCAGCTCAGCATTCTCAGAGGTTGTGTGGCAGGATGTGCACCATGCTTATAGAGTGTGAAACGCTGTCTCTGCCTCTGCCTCTTGAAAGACCATTAGTGAGAAGAAAGTTCAATAGGGAAATAGAGTAAGTAGTGGGTTTACACTCCTTGATTTGAGGAATGACTATGAGGCTAGAATGGTTAAGATGAAGTAAAAAAGGGGCCGAAGCAGTGGCGCGGTGGTAAGGTGTTTGCTTCGCACACGGCTGCCCTAGGATGGACCACGGTTCAATCCCCAATATGGTCCTCCAAGCCAGGAGTGATTTCTGAGCACATAGGGGTAGACCAGAGCCAGCAGCTAAGTTAGAATCCACACACCCTGAACCCTTTGCTGTCCTGCAAGGAAAAATTATTTCTCTGAATTTCAATCTTCTCATCGGTAAAATGAGACTAGTCAAAGTCCTTCTTCTTTGGTTTGCTACAGGGATTAAATAAATCTGTGCTTGTATGTATGTATGTATATCAACACATACCATACATTGTTTTTTATAAACAAATAACATCTCTTAAGTCCCGATAAACATGACCCAGAGCATCACTGATTTTATTCCAGGATTATAAAATGACCCCCAGTTATCAACCTCAAACAAAGGTGTTCCCCCCAACTTCCTCCTTCCTTATACCTCTTCCTTTGATATGTAAAAGTCCACTGGAGGGGCCCAGGAGATAGCATGGAGGTAAGGCGTTTGCCTTTCATGCAAAAGGTCATCGGTTCGAATCCCGGTGCCCCATATGGTCCCCCGTGCCTGCCAGGAGCAATTTCTGAGCATGGAGCCAGGAGTAACCCCTGAGCAATGCCGGGTGTGACCCAAAAACCAAAAAAAAAAAAAAAAATGTCCACTGGAGAGGTACTTTTCACTCTCAACCTTTCCTTCTTGGTGGATAGATATTGATAGAATAAAGAAAGGTTCATTTGGGCTTAGCACTCAGATACCATCAGGCGCAGACTGCCTCCATCACTCTCTCCTGACTGGCTTGACTTATTTCTTCGCTGATACCTTACTTCTTCAAACCCAACCGCCTAAAGGATTAGAAACATGGTGTGTGGGTAATCTCCCAACAAGTGGATTTTTATTTTACTCAGGATTGAGCAAGAAGAGCTGCCCATAAGAACAGAACAGAGAGAGGGTGGAGGACATGAATGCAGAAGTGGGGTCCTAGCCCAGCTCTCTGCCACCACTTGAGTCACCTCACTTCCCTTTCTCTGCCCTTGGAGGACACACCCCTTCCTGTTGAGCACAGGGCAAGCAGAGGAGTAGAGTGGAGGGTCTGTATGCTCTGCCCAAAGAAAGAGCATTCCTGGGAGCCCCTTCAATGCAATGGGACTTTTTCAGGGCAGAAAACCAGAAGGGCCTCCTCACTAGGGGCCACTGGAAATGGATTGTCCTCCCAATAGGGAAGGAACCCAGCCACCTGCTTTGGGGGGGGGGCTCTCACCTGATGGCTCCCACAGCACCCCTCTACTCAAGCCTGGCAATGCACAGCAGAATGTGGGGGGTCAGACTGCTATGGGACTGGGTTCCTCCCAGTTGGGCCAGAAGAGTGGGTGGACCGTCTTTGCCAGAGCCTTGGGGAGGAGGGGAGCATTCTTTTGAGTCCATTCAGCGGCTCAGCTATTTCCTGCCCTGCTCCAGCACCCAGCATGCTCCACCTGCTCTTACTTAACCATTTCCTGTTTACTGCCTCCCGCAGACTCCCAGCCCAGTCCAACCAGAGCTCCCTGGATAGGCGCCTGGAAGATGAGGGGCCAGACTGTTGTGGGGGCTTGTGGGGGAAGGGGAGAAGGAGGGCACCCTGGTCTTTCCTTTCAGACAATCCAATCCACAGTGGGGCTAGGGTGCATGGATCCAGGCTGATCAGGCTAGGACAGGGGCCCAGGAGCAGGAAGAATCCTTTCCCAGGCAGGCCTAGGCCACTCAGCATTAGTCAGTCACTCCTCAGAAGTCAGTCCGGTCTTTCCTAGAAGGCAGTACCCGGAGCTATTTTCCCAGAGCTACTCCTTCGGTGACCCCCTACCCAGACCCGCACAGCTCAGACAGACACAAGAACCTCCAGAGTCCCTGTTCACTTTTAAGTTCCTCACTGACAGCAGGAGAAATCTGGGAAGATGATCCCATAACAGATTCAGGCCCACTCTTGATCCCAACCCTCAACGCTGCCTCTTTTTGCCTTTGTGACTTGCTCCAATGCCAAGCAGGTTTGAGATTGCTTTCTTGTTTTGCAAGGTAAATTATGATTCCTAGCTAAGGGGGTGGGTAGCAATGACATCATAGCATGCATGTGAAAGTTTCTGAAATAAAATAAGTTTCTGGACAAAGTCAGCACACCTGATAAGTAATCTTATAACATGTTCAAAGAAAAGATATCCCTGAGCCAGTGAGACAGCTGGAGGGTGTTTGCCTTGCACGTGGCCAACACAGGATGGACCCCGGTTCAGTTCCAGGCATCCCATACGATCTCTAGAGCATGCCAGGAGCGATTTCTGAGCACAGAGTCAGTAGTGTCACCCCTGTGCGCTGTCAGGTGTGGCCCAAAAACAAAAAACAAAAAAATAAAATAAAAAAGATGTCCCTTTTAGTGCACGTTTTTGGAAAAGCATTTAAAGACTTTGGCCAATCAGAGCTACGCTATGAGCAGCCACAGAGCTGAGCAGAAGGGAAGTGGCCTTTTCAGCACCCAATATTTGAGGTAGTAGGGGCCTGAACCAGCTGGAGACCCTACAGCTCTAGGGGGAGAATCTTATTGAGCCTAATAAGACTGTATCTGCATATACCCCCCATATAAATAACCCCAGAGAGTCTCTTCGCAAACATGAAGCCCCTAAACCACCGGTTGAAAGCCCCAGCCTCTTCCCCCATCAGTTGAGTCTCTCCATGAGAGCCATTGATTGACACTAGGCACTGACCAATTTGTGTTCAATTCACCCCTGTCTTTGAACCGGAGAGTTTAGCAGCACTTCTGACCTCCACACATGAAAAACCAGTAGCATCCTCCACAACCCCCAAGCTCTGATGATACAAAATGACCTCCAGGGGCCAGAAGTATTTGGGATACAATGGGTAGGGATACAACCTGGGTTCAACCCCCAGCACCCCATATGCTTTCTCCAAACGCCATCAAGAACAATCCCTGAGCACAGAACCAGGAGTAAGCCCTAAACACTACTGTGTGCCCCCCAAAATAAATGGAAAGGAAGAAAACACTCCACTCCAGATATTGCCCAAAGGCCCAAGAGTGGGGAACAAGCAGAGTGCCCACCTCAATAGCACACATTTGGAATCACTATTCTAAGGAAAGGCCACGAGCAGCAGAGACAGAGCCCCACATTTCCCCACCACCCTACACACACACCCATGATCATCCCTGTTCTCCCAGACCTTCCTGCCCACTCCTCGGTCTGGCTGGGATGTCTCCTCAGCATTCAATGGAGGAAGTAATGCCAATTCCTCCAGCAAATGGGCTGTGTAGCATTGGCCTCTCTGCACAGTCCCCCCACTGCATCTAGGGAAGGCAGCCTGACCAGCTGGTGGCAATTAACAGATGGGCTGACTCGGCAAGAAAGGCTAGTGCTGGGCCAGGGAGGGGTCAGTGGAGGAGTCGGGGGGGATAAAGGAGGAACCTGGGACCTCAGACATGAGCCAGAGAAGGCGGGCATGAGGCTGAGGCAAGGCCACAGGTGGTGTGCGTGGGCACAGACCTGGGTGCTTTCTGCTGGCTCAGCAGCCCACCGCTTCAACATGGCCATGCAGAGTTGAAAGGCAGCACCCCAGCTGCTAAGCCCTGCCTGTCAAAAGCCCTGAGCAGCGCTGGCCACCTCGACATCCATCAGCACTCAACAGCTCAAGGCTGGGTCAGGTCTGCAGCCTCACACGGAACTAGATGGGGAGGATGCCACACTACCAGGAGAACCGGTTACATAGGTGTTCACCTTCCAGGAAAGGGACACTCTAGCAAGGTGTCCCAGGAGGACCCCAGCAGGCTTCCCTGGAAAGATGACTTGGGAACAAGTTTTGCCAGATTAGAAGTTGGTGCCAGGCAAAGAAGCAAAGAGGGGCTCAGGGTAAGCTTGCATAGTCTGTGCATGGGCCAGGACCATGCAGAGAACAGGGGAAAGGGCACAGATTTGGTCAAGGACCACTGGGGCAACCAGTTAGCCATGGGCAATGATGTGTGAAGAGGATTGAGACTGTGAATCTTTCACAAGGAATATGGCTGGCAGTTTGAGGATGAAAGCAAAGTTTGTGCTTTGTGCCACTCCTGCCTTGGTCTCGCTGCTGGAATTGAGATCAATTTGATGGCCAAGCCAGCCTTTATCAGGTAGTGATCCTTCAGATCTTCTGGAGGTCTAAGTTCAAGTGCACCTTGGCTTGGATCAGCTCCACGAAGAAGAACTGAAAAGCATCTTCTCTACTCAGGAGCAGTAGCCACTGGACCCAAGACAGGCAGGAGGCACTAAGTACTGTGTTTGAGACTGAGTCCTAATCCTCATTGCAGAAATAATGCACCACGGGTTCTCTCTTCTCTGCGCCGGTCTGTTTGGGTCATGCCTTCGCCCCTACATTTCTGGGAAATCTCCCCTGCCCAACCCTTCAGCACCCCAGGGCAGGGAGATGAGCAGATGGAGCAAGGGTACCAGGCCTAGCCTCTGCCAGAAGAACCTCCTCCCGCCTGCCCTGCCTGGTGGGCCTGTTCTATCCCACCCAGTCCCAGGAAAGGGCTGGAACAGTTTCCATTTCCAACATGTCTGGGCCTCTCCCATCTTGCTCAGGTTGCTCTTCTGGGAAAGCCTAGAATAGCTGAGAGGGTTTTTAGGATTGGGCTGGTGCCAAGGCTAGAGCAAAGAAAGGATGAGCTGGTTGTACAGCAGAAAACTTGTGTGCTGCTAGAGTGATTTTTTTAGGAGGCTCTCAAAATCTTAAGAGAGGTGATCGCTATTGTGGAAGAACTCAAAGGAAAAGGATCATACATCAAATTGATAATAATATGGATATTTAAATATATATATGAATATTTATATTGGGGGGATGGCCACACCCAGTGATGCTCAGGGATTACTCCCAGCTCTGTACTCTAAGATCACTACTGGCTGGATTCCAGAGATCATATAAAATGCTGGGAATTGAGCCCTGATGGGCCACATGTAAGGCAAACCCTACTTGCTGTGCTATATCTCTGGCTCAAACAATGGGTGCTTTAAAAGATCCACCCCAAAGGAGGTCAAATAATAAAATCCAAAAGTTGAAATTGCATCCAAATAAATACTATTTGAAGTGAATACAGGGGTTCACTTCCTGGTTTGTTGATTTGGGGTTTTTTGTTTTGTTTTGCATTGTTTTATTTTGGTTCGTGGCCACACCAGCCAGTAGTCAGGAGTTGCTCTTGACTCTGCACTCAGTGATCATTCCTAGCAGTCTCAGAGGACCATATGGAATTGTGCATAGCTCAGCCATGTGGAAGGCAAGTGTTCTACCTGCTGTACTATCACTCCAGCCCATGGTGTTTACCTTCTAAGTTGAAAAAGGCACACAATGGCACACTATGGTGTGTTGTGTATATGTTGTAGGAAGAGCAACAGACTGAATAAAGAGGCAATACTCTCCCTCCATTTCCCCATGGTGACAGATGTCTAGGATGCCTCGAACATGGCACTTTTAATAAAAAGCATTCTAGATGGGGTTCTGGGCCTTCACACCAATGGCTGCCTCCTTTCTTCTACTCCCATTTCAAAGGAAGCCATCTTGCCACTGGTCTTCTTGATGAGCACCTGAGTGTCCCTTTAAGAGGTAAAGTCATTGCTTTGGAATGTCCTCTAAACATCCTACTTTCCCAGAGACTTTCGCCACCTCATGCTCCTAGTCACAATTTCCACTAATCTCACGTGACATTGCCAGATCCTTTCCACTTCCATTGGTCACTCAACCTTGTTCAAAATCAAGGAAACAACAACAACAACCCCTCTCCTTGCTCGTTCACTTGCTGCCCAACTGTGAGAATCAAGCCAAATGGTCATCATGTGTGAATTTACTTGGGTAACTGAGCTATAACAAGTCCAGAGGATAATTCCCAGAGGAGAAAGGAGTTTCTTTATGGTGAGTGGGGACAAGATACAGTGACTTCTTCTAAGCAGAGATTATCTCGAGTCCTTTGATAGTCTGAAAACCATTACCCACCTTTTTCAAACTCTCAAAGAATTTTTTCACTTTTTTTTAATGAGCTATTTTATTTACATCGGTGTTTGCTTGTTTGTTGGCCACACCCAGCAGTGCTCAAGACTTCCTCCTCACCTGTCTGCACTTAGGGATCACTCTTGGCTGTGCTCAGGGTATCATATGAGAAGTGAAATAAGGGTTCTATCTGCTGTACTATGGCTTCAGCTCTTGCTTTCACTTCTTGAAAAGAACCTGTAAAAGTTATTTGTCCCCTGGGTGAAATCTGTCTGGCAGGTTCCTGACTCCCCTGCATGTGGACAGAACAAAAGCTACCCTGTACTGTTCAGGGTTGGAATAGTGAGCACCCAACCTCTATGGACACAACTACCACATCTTAGCAATCAGCAGACCCCCCTCCTCAGCCTCATGTCTCCTGACTACACCTGAATGTTGGGGGCTTTTTATTTTTGAGGGCAATATGAGCCAACTCAACAAAAAGTCAATCTTTAAACTTGCTGAATAATAACTCTTGGAATTCATTAAATTAAATAATATCACTAAAACCTCTTGAAAAATTGCTTGAAAAAAATTAATCTTGGGGCCAGAGAGATAGCATGGAGATAAGGCGTTTGTTTGCCTTGCATGCAGAAGGTCGGTGGTTCGAATCCTAGCATCCCATATGGTCCCCCAAGCCTGCCAAGAGTAACCCCTGAGCACTGCCGGGTGTGACCCAAAAATAAATAAATAAATAATGAATCTTTTTTTAAATTACTTTTGGGAAGGAGGGTTGTGCTGGCTCTGCACTCAGGAAGTATTTCTGGTGGTAGGTATGAGGTTAGAGGGATTAAATCTGGAAAGGCCACATAAAGACAGCACCCTAACTACTGTACTATCACTCTGGCCCTGCCAATGATTCTTTCTCTGAATAATACTTTTGGATAGTTTTCAGTATGGGATGGACTCTAGGAATGTTGGTGGAGGGAGGTTGACACTGGTAGTAGGATTGGTGCTGAAATATTGTATGTCTAAAACTCATCTATGAACTCTGCTATGAATGACTTTATACATGCTTTAAGTAAAAGAATTTTTATAAAAAGAAAATATTGAATTTGTTCAAGAGCTCAGAGTCCTGGGCTGATGCTTTTTTTATATATCCTTTTTATGAATGTATTTTCCTTTAACTATTTTAGCAAAAATAGTTCAGTTTTCTTATGAGTATAATTGTAAAAAGTATATTCATGAGTGTAGTGAGGCAAAAAAAGAATATATTCTGCTTTGTGTTGGTTTTGCTTGGGTGCAACAATGGCAGTCAGTGCTCATGAATTATTTCTGACTTTGTGCTCAAGGTTTACTCCTGAAGTGACTCTAGGGACCATAAGGGGTACCAGAGATCAAACCTAGGTGACTGCATGCAAGGCTGTACTATTGCTGTACTACTTCTTTGGCCCCAAAACAGAACATATGGGGCCCGGGAGATAGCATGGAGGTAAGGCATTTTCCTTTCATGCAAAAGGTCATTGGTTCAAATCCCGGTGCCCCATATGGTCCCCATGCCTGCCAGGAGTAACCCCTGAGCACTGCCGGGTGTGACCCCCCCCCAAAAAAAAAACAGAACATATTCTTTTTGTTTGTTTGCTTGTTTGCTTTTTGGGCCACACCCAGCAGCATTCAGGAGTTACTCGGCTCTGGGTTCAGAAATTGCTCCTGGCTCAGGGGACCATATGGAATGCCAGGAATCAAACCTGCATCCATCCTGGATCAGCTGCGTGCAAGGCAAAGGCCCTACTGTTGTGCTACCACTCTGGCTCCCAACAGAACATATTCTTAATGCATATTTAATAACATATTCTACAGAATGTAGCCAGGTATTTCTCAGGAAGTGACTTTATTCCACTGACTCTATTTCAGAAGATCATTATTCAAGACAAGTCTGGTATAGTAACAAATTCAAAGTCAAAATTCAAGTCAAAATTGACTTGCTGCATAAATTGACCTTCAGAGAAATGGTCTGCTTTACAGGAGAGAAAAATGATTTCTCTTTCTAACCATTTGCTTCCCATTTGATTCTATGAAATTCTAAAACAGTGGTTCTTAAACATGAATGTTCATGAAAATCACTGGATCACTTGTTTGGAATTCTGGTTCGTAGCTTACAGTCACAGAGGATTGTGGTTCAAGATGGAGCAAGGCCTGGAAAACAGTATTTTAAATCTGTTCCTGTAGGAGGCTGGAGAGATAAGATAGTACAACAGTTAGCATACATTTTTTTGTACGCTAGCCTCCTGGGTTCAATCCTCAGCATCCCATATGGTCCCCCAAGGCTACCAGTAGTACTTTCTGAGTACATAGCTAGAGCCCTGAGCAGTGACAGTGTGGCCAAAAACAAGGCAAAAAAACAAAACAAAACCAAAATGTGATCCTGAGATTCTGCAGGATCCAGGAAGCCCAAAGCTCACTTTTATGGTGCCAGGAGAAATGGCTAATCATGAAGAGCCACTGTGATATTGAGGCAGAAATTTCTTTCTTCTTTGGAGTGCTTTAAAATGGCATCTAAGTTCCCAGATTTTAGCCACAATGAGCATCTTTAAACATGCGAAGGAGGCTATTTATTTATTTTTGTTAAATAATTTCCCTAGAATTCCTTTCTAGGACTGGAAAATTGTAGTGTGGTCTGTGGCGACGCCTTACAGTGAAAATGGAATAGAGCAAGGTCCAAAAGCCATTGCTAGGATTACGGAAAGCCCAAATATTGCAAACCTCCAGAAGTCACCATCCTGGAGCCCAAAGAATGAAGATCACAGTTAGTTTTATGTCTCACTTTTAGGTCAGTCACTGAAGATGTTGAACTTCATACAGCATCATGATCTTTGTGAGCCCTGGGATCAGGAAGGTCAGTAGGTACCAAATGTATGCCAGTTTTTGATGCATAATAAAGATACATCATTTAGCTCATTAACAGCTTGGCATCGTTGAATTGCTTTATTAACACTCATTGCCACACCACCCAACGCGTCTAGGTAATATCCAGAGGCATCCCATCAAGTCCCAAGACCTTGCGAAGATAAAGCCAACTCCACCGATTCCCATCCTACCCACTTGCTTTGCCAGTGGCAGATGCAAATGGCGGCCCGGATGTAATGAAGACCATCAGTCAAGTCTTTTACCTCCTGGCTAGAGTCAGTGTTATGATCCTGTGCTCAGGAACAAGGAAAAACCAGAAGGAACATCTGATTACTCTCCAGATATGTGACTTCAGGAGGATTTGAAGAGAGGGGTAGGTTCTGGACACCATTGTAGGTAATCAACAAATGATTATTTTGAGTGAGTCAATACCCTCACTCATAGATTTCCCCCTTCTGTGCACTGTAGGGGGCACTCTCTTAACAGCCTCTGCTGACCCAATGCCTAGGATGAGGGCAGCAGTCACCATCCAGGTAGTGCTGACTTTGGCATTATTTATCTCCTGCATCTGACCTCTTAGAAACTGTCAACAGCACTCACTCTCAACAGGTTTTTTGAGTCTGACAAAAGGTACACAGAGGAGTCCATCAAAGCACAAACTTTGTGCAATCTATCTGTTAACTCGTTGACCATTTTAACAGCTCTGGAGAAGTTCTCCAGCATGAAAGATCAGGGAGCATGCTCTGCTTGGAAACCAGAGTCCTGATTCTTCTTCCTCTTCATTCTTCTCCATCTCTTTCTCCAGGCTGCTAGAGCTTTCTTTCCTCCTTGACTGCCTAAGTAGCATCTCTCTGTAGTTCTCTACCTCTTTTTTTTTTTTTTTTTTGGTTTTTTTGAGCCACACCCAGTGACGCTCAGGGGTTACTCCTGGCTATGTGCTCAGAAGTCGCTCCTGGCAGGCACGGGGGGACCATATGGGAACCGGGGGATCGAACCGTGGTCCGTCCTAGGCAAGGCAGCAGGCACCTTACCTCCTGCGCCACCTCCCGGCTCCCAGTTCTCTACCTCTTAAGATGAAGTTAGACCACTCAGAAATCTTCTGTAAAGTTGAAGCCCAGATGTTGTACTTTTCTCCGAACTGTGCATTTTCCTTCCAGCTTTAGGCTCAAATAACTTTGAGCTCCAAATTGGATACCTAAGCCCCCTCTCCTGCTTTGTAATAAGTCAGAACCCATTAAAGGCAGAACTTTAGCCCCACAATGGCAGACCACAGATTCTTGCGGGCATCAAAGTAGGGGAGCCACCTGCTACTGCATCTGCCTGGTCCCCTGCCTTCACTTCCCTTTCCTAGGATTCAAATCTCACTGGAACAGTAGCAAGGAGAGGTTCCTGCCCCTGCCCAGCCATCAGAAGATGAGCTGAGAGGGTGGCCTCTATCCAGTTAGCCCAGGTTGAGGCCTAGACAATCAGACACCTCCTAGTTCCCACGCTCAGGCAGCAGGCCTGAAGCAGAACTGGTTTCATAATCTCACCTCTGCCGGTGCTTTTTGCATAATGATCTGCCATTTGGTTCCCACATCACAATCATAGTATTTATCTATGCAAAACAGCACCTCATTAAAAAAAAAAGGGCAGCAAAAGAAACACACCACCATTGGCTCAACCCCTCATTAGAGTATAATGCACAGGCCTGGGCACACCCAGGGAGGAAGCAGAACCAGACTGTTGGGGTGTAGGCTCTTAGGCCTCTCAGTGTACCTCAGACAAGCTCTGTCCCACACTCACCTCATTACCCCTGAGTGAGCTGTTCTGTACCCCAAATCTGTGCAGAAGAAGATGACAGGAAGCCTTTAAGGGTGGAGAAATAGATCCAGCTGGGGGATCCCCTTCACTAAGGAACCTTCTCCCCTGCACAGTTATGTCTATTTAACCCCTTCCTTTTTCTCAGTTGCTGGTTTTTAATTTTGTTTTCTTCTCTCTGTCTCGTGTTTTTTGTTTGTTGGTTTGGTTTTGGGTAGGGGAATACATATGCAAGGGATGTTCTACCGCTAAGCTACATCCCTGGCCCTTGCTTTTGTTCTATGAAAGCTGCATGAAAACAAGAGTCTGGTTCTGTTCAGGACCTGGAGAGTGTTCCCAAGAAACGTCTACAGATGCTGCTTTCAGTTTTGACTTCATGGCAATGAAATCTGTGAATGTTCCTTTCCTAAGTGTTCCCGCACATTCTCACTAGGTTTCCACCCCCTTTTGTTTCCTGGAACAATCCTTTTGCTCCTTAATGCCGAAGGTCTTAGGAAAAAAAATAGCCAAAATGTGTTGGTTTTAAACATAATGATTGTGCTTTCTGTGATGTCCAAATGAATTCAATTTAATGTGCAATACTTAAGATATACAGAAAGCAAAATAAAATTAGAATACCATTGTATCAGCCCCCACCAAAGCCTTTCTTTTTGTCTTTAATTTGAGGGGTTATTTATTGTTCATGTTCTCTTTTCAAACCCTTCCCTTCCCCTTTTCTTAGAGATGGATGTGGTTTTTGCAGTGAATGGGTATAGTATCAGCACTCTTGGCTCCAACATTTTTAGTTTTAGCATTCACCTAGGATCACACAATATTTTTGAGTTACCTATACACACTATGTTGCAGCTTCTAGAATCCTAAAAGTAAAGCTATATCAATCTTTGGTATGTGGAGTTATACTAGGGTTCAAACTCTCAAACTCAGGGGCTGGAGCTATAGCTCAGTGGTAGGGCATTTGCCTTGCATGCAGCTGACCCAGAATCACCCGGGTTCGATTCCAGGCATCCTATATGGTCCCCCGAGCCTACCAGGAATGATTTCTGAGGGCAGAGCCAGCAGTAGCCCCTGAGTACTGCCGGGTGTGACCCAAAGACAAACAAAAAACAAACTCTCAAACTCATGTTTGCATGTAGTTGCGTCACTTATCAAAGAACTATTCCCATGTCCCCTCAATATTTCTTTTACTAAACTCTGTGCCTTTCCTAAACCCATTCCTCATCCCCACCTCCACTTCCTTCCTTTCAGAAAACTGATATCCTAAAGTTAGTAATCATCAGAATTCTTCACGGTCAATACATACATTGACTGATTGCCTTAGATAATAAGAAAACTATTTTAAACACTATTCTCCTTAAGTCATTTCCCCTTGTTGTTTGGGGCTTGGGGGAAAAAATGTGGGCTGGGCAGGACACCAGGTGTCCTGCAAACTGGGGTCAGACCTGCTGTTCCCAGCCAAGGCTCCACCCGCGTGCCACACCTGCTCTGCGCCCCAGTTTCCCTATCTGTCAAATGAAGATAATAATACCTGTCTCTTGCCCACTTCTCAGAGTGTGCAGATGAGCGAGATAAATGTGAAGTGTGGGGAGCATCAAGGAAGAAGGCAGGAGATAACCCAAGGGGGTAGGTAAGACACTGAGCCTCGGCACACACCCAGACCGATTTCTTATGGCTGAGAAGGGTGTGCTAAGCACGCTCACCAGCCCATTGATCGGGCTCTTGCACCAGTATGCCACCTGGGCAGCATTCTCCTCTCCATGGGGATCCCCCCAAATCTCCATAATACATGCAGGACTCTGGAACTGTGCCATGAGACAGCATCACCCTCTGGCCATGGGACTTATGTCATCAACAGTGTCAGAATTTCTCACCATCAGATCTCAGTTCTTTCCTGCCACCTCTTCTGCCTTGCTGTTAACAGAGTTGTGCTACCTCTGCATTAAATTCTCAGAGCTGTGAAGAACTGGGAAGAAAGGGGTGGTCTGTCCACAGAAGGCCTAGACCAGGGTTTCTCAAACTCGCAGCCCGCGGGCCATTTGCAGCCCTCCGTACAATATTTTGTGGCCCTGCCCTAGAGGAATCTTTTTTTGTTTTGTTTTGTTTTAGTTGTTTGGGTCACATCTCCCAATGTTCAAGGCTTACTACTGACTTTGCCCCGACTTTGCCTCCTGCGGCCCCCAGGGAAATTGAGTTTGAGACCCCTGGCCTAGACAATACTATTCCTGGCAGTCATATGTAATGTAAGGACCTCTAGAAAACCAATACACAGGCCAATGGCTTGCACCCAGTTTCAGACTCACTGATCCCAGGACCTGAAGAAAGAAACAAGTCAGAAAGCCCCAAAGTCACCAACAATTAGAACCATAAAAAGTTGATGATTCCCTTTTATACCACACTCCCAACAGCTTTCAGAGACTTGGGTTCACCCACAAAAAGAAAAGAATCAGAGTGAACAAGGCCTCGCTGGACCATGAAGCTCTGTGTTGCAAAGCATTGGACACAAATAGAGAGAAGCTGGCAAGAGAATTATCTAGCAAAGGTCATCAATGGATTTGAGACCCCAGCACTCCACAAACCAATGGAGGTGAAACTGCCCGAGGCAGGATGTCCGTATGGCACCAGAAAGTGAAAAGCTGGTAGGTAAAAGAGTTCACTCGCTCAGATATTATCTACCGTGGAGAAGACATTGCCGTCATCGGAAAATATGCCCACATGTGATAAGTCCTCGGGGCACTCAGATGAAGGGTGATCAAGAAACCAATATCACTAGCTAAAGTGAACCTGGGTGATTCAAGGTTGGAAACCCCAGACTGGCATCAAGTCCCAATCACCCATTCCAGGGAGACTATTCCCCAAGAGAAATTCCAAAAGAAAGAACCAGAAATGCGAGGAAAGCTAATGAAGAGTCAAAAGCTAGGAACTCTAACCCAGGATGCTGAGATGTCAGAGAGGCACTGGAGTGCAGAGAAGCTGGAGGCAGGGCCATGTAGGGGAGAAGAAGAAGTCATCCCAGATTAGTAGTGGCCAATGGCCAAAGAGCCTCCTTTCAGACCTTACTCTCTAGGTGACCTTAGACATGTTGTATCATCTCTCAGGGCCTCAGTGTCTGCATTTGTAATTCCATGAGGATTAGTTTGGATTACCTCTAAATTGTCAACATAGGGACATCCTATGGATAGAAGCAAAGGCCAAGGACAGATTGACCCTGAAAGATCCCTAAAGGCCTCCTGAGCAGAGACTCAAACAAGTACCTGGATTGAGGAAGCAGCTAGATCAGCTATCAGGCTTTGCTCTAGCCAGCAAGTTGCTGTCCACAGTCACGCTCAGTGTCCTGACCTCAGTGCCCTGGCGGTCAGAGGACAAGCCAATGGACTCCAGGTTGGGCAATCATTTCTAGGTCTAATGCTTCTGCTGGTGTGTGGCTGCAGGCAAAGCAGTGATTTTCCGCCATGCTGTTTCCTCATCTCTGTTCCCCTCTGTCTCCTCCCTGCCCCAAGAGGAAGTGTTGTGAGAATTCACTGAGTAATGCCCAGTGAACCACGCTTACCAAAGGAGATGAGTGGCACAGAAGAGAAGATGTTGTTACAGCTGCTTGAGTCCCTGAACTGCTCCTTAGATCTTTGCTTGCTGCGTGGAAAGTCTAACCTGCTGTGAGTCACGGCTATCCTATTCTCAAGGTGGCTTAGAAGTCCCCGTGGGCACCATGCTCCTATCTAACCTCTTGGTCAAATAACAAAACAGTAGAGAATTAGGCTGAGAAAATATGATGCCACAACTTCCCTAACATCTGATTCCACTTTGCTTTTTACCCACTAAACTGCAGATCCAGAGGGCAGGAACAACTGGGCCACCACATGCCATAAGTGCAAGGGGACCATTTACCAGCATTTTATTGATCCTCGATAAATATGTATTCACTAGATAAGTGAGTGAATGAATGAATAAATGGCACAAGCTGTCCAGTTTGGGTAAGAGGAAGGAAACGAATATTTTTCTTGTTGTTGTTTGGTTGGTTTGCGATATTTTTCATTTTACTTTTTGCTTTGGTTTTGTTTGGGGCCACACCCTGAAATGATCAGGGTATTCTCCTGGCTCTCTGACCAGGGGGTTACTCCCCAACAGTGCTCAGAAAGTCATGCAGGAATCAAACATGAGCTTA
>PVKC010028715.1:0-15321 GCA_004027635.1 Crocidura indochinensis
CAACAGGATGAATGCAGGGTTTGTAAGCTGGAGGCCGGGTTAGATCCTCTTTATTGCCAGGTCCACTGAGCACTGCCAAGAGCTAGCCTGAGGACAGAACTGGGAGTAACTTCTCAGCACCCTGGGTGTGGCCCAAAAGAAAACAAAAATAACAGAATGAGAAAGGACTTGTGTGTTTCTTACTATAAATCAAAAATCTTGGAAAGGTTTTCCTGAATACAGATACTACCCCTACCTATTACTGACTGATAGATTTTAAAAGATAGATGTGACTATAAGTAGCTATGAAAATTGGAGCAATCATATGGAGGAAAAGTATGGAGACTACATTTATTTATTTGTTTGTTTGCTTGTTTGTTTGTTTGTATTTGGTTTGGGGCCATACCCAGCAATACTTGGGACTTACTTCTGGCTCTGCACTCAGAAATTGTTCTTGGCAGGCTCTGGGGACCATATGGAACATCAGGGATTGAGCCCGGTTCTGACCTGCATTAGTCACAGGCAAGGCAAATGCCCTACCTCAGTGCTACATTCCAACCCTGTGAAGACTACTTTTAAAAGAAAAAATAGGGTTGAAGAAGTAGCTCAATGAAAATTACACAGTCCACTGAGAACCTCTGGGAGCAACCCCAAGCACTGAGCTGGCAGTAGCTCCTGAGATCAGTCAAGTGTGACCCACAATACAAACAAATGAAAAGATGGAGTCAGTGAGAGAGCTCAGAAGACTGGGAGAAAACCCTGAGTACCAAGTCAGTAGTTGTCTCCAAGCACTACTGGGGTGTTACTCCAAATCCAAAACTAAACAAACAACAACAGAAAAAAGGAAAAACTATACGTGATGTAGCAATATCAGTCTCCTGGACATTTGCCAGAAGTTTATGGAAACATGAACCAAAAGGAATTGCACTTTTAAACTCATAGCAGTAAAAAACAAACAAACAAACAAACAAACTCATAGCAGTACAGTTTTTAACAGCCAAAACAAGGAGTCAACTCAAATGCCCATCAACAGATGACTGGGCAAAGAATCTATGGGATTTATTCTTAATGGAATACTATTTTGCCATTAAAAGAAAAATATAAAACCTTGCTTTCTGACACAAGATAGCTGGATAAGCAGGTGGTGATGCTAAGTGAAATAAGTAACTAAAAGTGGGCCGGAGCAGTAGTGCAAGCAGTAAGGCATCTGCCTTGCATGCGCTAGCCGAGGATGGACCACAGTTCAATCCCCTGGCATCCAATATGGTCCCCCAAAGCCAGGAGCAATTTCTGAGCGCATAAAGTAACCCCTTAGCATCACCTGTGTGGCCCAAAAACCAAAAAATAAATAAAAAATAAAAACAGTAACTGAAAGACAATTATTAGTTATTAACTGATGCTTTCACTCAATGTGAAATATGAACTGTTCATATAATGATGAATACATTTATTTATTATTTATTTATTTATTTATTTATTTATATGAAAAAGGCAAGAATTAACTAATTCACAGACTCAAGAAAAGGATGGTAGCTTCCAGAGATGAATAGGAGGCTCTGAAAAATTAGGAGAGGGATGTTTTGGAATGATTAGCAATGGAGCTCTGGTGGTAGAAATGATGACAATTACACATATAGTGTTGTAAAGTGAACTTCCTGAAATTCCAGCAATCCGCAAAGTGAGAAATACTACCCCTGCCCCCTAGGGGTTATTAGAATGATGGAAGGTAGTAAACTGAGATGCAACTGGAGGGAAGATTTTTTTTTTTCTTGGTTTTTGAGACACAGCCTGTGACGCTCAGGGATTAGTCCTGGCTATGTGCTCAGAAATCGCTTCTGATTTGGGGGACCATATGGAATGCTGGGGGATCGAACCTCAGTCCATCCTAGGTCAGCTGCGTGCAAAGCAAATGCCCTTACCGCTAAGCCACCACTTAGGCCCCAGGAAGAATTTTCTGTTTATCTACTTAAAGTAGATTTCCAGAAGGGGGATAAGTGATTATTTTTCTGGAAAGGAACAATAAATGAAGCAGGTAATTAAAAAAATGTCTGCTATAAACCACAAGTGAAAATCATTAAGTGCCTTAAAAAATCTCGGGGGCCGGGCGGTGGCGCTGGAGGTAAGGTGTCTGCCTGCCTTGCCTGCGCTTGCCTAGGACGGACCACGGTTCGATCCCCCGGTTTCCTATATGGTCCCCCAAGCCAGGAGCGACTTCTGAGCGCATAGCCAGGAGTAACCCCTGAGCGTCACCGGGAATGGCCCAAAAAACAAAAAAAAAATATCTTGCCAATAAATGAATAAATAAGTAATAAATCCTGTCAAATACCCACTAACCTGAGAGGTCTATAGACCTCAGGCCAGGAACTTCTACTCTCAAGAGGAGTAACCAGCTTAAAAAGGAAGGGTAAAACAGTTTCCACACAAAAAGGCCCCTCAGCCTTTGGCATATGGGAATGTTTCTTGCTCATAAATCTAGATTTGAGGGACCAAACTTGCTCAATGGGACCAAGAGGCCAAGAGCTGCTGTATATCCACAGGCATTCATGGAGAGGTGCCTGAAATGAGTGAGCATTGCTTCACAGGTTTGCTTGGCAGGACAGGGCACAGTGTTTTCTAAAGACTATAGGAGTCCTACATGGGTTATTCTGAAGGCCTGTGGATCCTCAGTGTTCGTGTAGCCAAGTAATCTGCTGGCCAAGCTCATGGAATACCAGTATTAGGTCTAGATGCTGATGACATAACTGCAGGTGTGCCCATAGACACCATGGACATGCCATCTCAGGCAAGTGTCTTCGAATCTCAGCTCTGCAGAAAGAACCAGTTCAGAGGCAAACACAAGGGGGCCACCACATCCTATACATTCCGAGGACAGGACCCTGAATGGTGTCAGGCCACACCCTCTGCCGCTCAAGCAGTTACTGAAACCCCATAGGAACGAATAATTTTTTTCACTCAGTCCCTACCCACCATTCTGGGGAGCCAGCTGAACACTTCCAAAACTGTGATTGTTTTTCTCTACGTTCACCCCAAAGATACCACTCATACCCCTACACATATTTCCCTTCTGTCTTCCAGAAGAAACACTTCTCTATTGGTGCAAATCTTGGAAATAAATTAAAGAAAATTTGAGACAAATAAAAGATGTTTTCCTAGAACCTATGTTCACACTTCTCAATGAAGTGTTAAGTTGAACTATATATAGTATAAGAAATTAGTCTGAGGATATTCCAAATGCCATCCCCCATCCCAAATCTTATACAAGATCTTTCTCTCAATTGTTACCCCTGCAGCAACACTCAAACTGAGAAGGAAGAGCTCTGACAGCATTCTCATAGCCAGCAATAAACAGGAGAGTCTCTGAACAGAAGAACATTCCTATGTGATATCAACAAACCACTCCCATCCCCTGCAATGTGTATGCAATTTGGAAGCAACCAAAATAAGGTGAGGAGGAAAAAAAGAAGCAAAGGAAGAGAAAGGAACTGAGCTTATTTCCCCACTCACCCCCATAATGCAACTCAAAGAGGAGAGCATTCAAAGTGGAGTTTTGTCTCCAACATCTTCCCATTTTATAACTTTCTCTGTTCTGTCTCTATCTCTATGAAATGGAAACATACCTGGCAATACTTGGACTCTGAATGCTAACCACCACTCTATGGCTCCAGTCTCCATGGCTGAAACCAACTATCAGTTCTGTGCTTGAGGAACCATGTGGTTGCTGGAAAGCAAAGCTGGGTCTCCTACATACAGATCTTGTACTCAGCCTATTGAACAATCAAACCTGTCTCTGGGCAAGTTTCTCAAACTCCTCAATCTCTGTGTTCCTAATCTATAAAATGGAGCGAAAATACTACTTCACTCCCCATTCACCACACATAATGGTTTAACTTGGATTCTGAGATGGTAAAAAGGTGAGACTATGCCTAGAAAGCAGTAAGTGCATTATCCAGCAATGTTCAGTGAGGGAGGCAGCTAGAACATTCAGTTTAGAACAACTTTGGAGTTCCTGGAGATGGGGACAGTTATGAAAGGAGGAGGACAGGGCAAATCTGTCACTGAACAGGGCTGGAGCACCAATTCAGGAAACATCAGGTCCCGAGGGCTGAAGAGAGTGCATGCTTTGTGTGCATGAGGCCCAGGTTTGATTCCTGATTTTATACAGCCCCTGAGAATTGCTAGGAGAAGGCCTGGGAAGCCAGAGGGTAGAGAAAAAAAAATTTTTTTAACTTAAAAAAATGTTTAAAATAGAAGGAAGCTTAGACTGAATACTAACTGCCATTCCATGGCTCCAGCCCACATAGCTGAAACCTACTTCACTTCCTGAAAAGCCACATCCGGACACGTCACACTAACACTTCATTAACCTTCCTGAGACCTCTGTCTTTTATCTACAGTCCTTTATCTATGGCTGGAGAACTTTCTGTCTGACTTCTCTTGAGTATCTAATGTCTAAAGCACTAGTGGCCAGCACGATGGTGCAAGCAGTAGGGTGTCTGCCTTGCATGTGCTAACCTAGGATGGACCTCAGTTCAATTACCCCGGTGTCCTAAGCCAGGAGTGATTTCTGAGTGCATAGCCAGGAGTAACCCCTGAGCGTCACCGGAAGCCCCTAACTCCAGCTGGAAATGCTGTCGGAAACTCATATCCTGTCCATGTTTCTGCGTCACCAAATGCCACTTTAGTGCTGAGACCTTATGAAAGGAATCTTCAAACCCACCCCCTTACCATGAGGACACAGGAAAGAGTAATAAAAGTATCTTGGGGGAGGGAATCAAAAAAGACAGCCTCAGGACTCCCCAAGTTTAAGCCTGACCATCTCTTCCTTTCCAGAAGCCCCCTTGCCTGGCAGTGCCAGTGCTGAAAGGCATAAAAGAACTGCCAATTGTCATCTATATGGCTCCACTAAGTGAAGCTCAGTGACAAAACAGAGTTTACTTCCTGAAGGGATTTTTTTCCCCAGGGAATGTTCCAGAAAGTAAACCAAATTGGATTCCATGTAATTTCCAATAAGACAAAGTGAACAGAACTAAAAATAAATCTCTTAGATATGCAGGTCCTTAAGCTCATTGTAATTTTTTCAGTATAATTCACTAGAAATCTGTTCCATCATGTACTAAGGAGCTGAATTCTAGTGACAGTGGCTGATCACAGAGAGGAAGACTGAGAAGGGCTGGATTATAAATGGTCCCAGGGAATTCTCAGCAAAGGAAGAAAAAATAGTGTGTGGGAGAAGCTAGTTAGATACAAATGAAAGCATGAGAGTTGGGATATGATTTTTCCTCCCTTTTTCGGTGGTGAGTTGACATTCCAGATGCTGCTCAGCAGCTGTTCCAAATTTGGGGGCAACTCCCTGCCACAGGTGGTACTGAAGATCCAACCTGGAGTTCCCTCGTGCATAACACATGGCAACCCTTTGATTTGATTTTTGTTTGTTTTGTTTTGTTTTATTGGGGGGGGGAGGACACACCCGATGGAGCTTAGGGATTACTCCTGGCTTTGTGCTCAGAAATTGCTTCTGGCAGGCTCAAGGGACCATATGGGATGCCAGGAACCGAACCTGGGTCCATCCCAGGTCTGCTGCATGCAAAGCAAATGTCCTATCACTATTCTATCTCTCCAACTCCATGGTAACCCCTTTAACTATCATCCCAGCCCAGGACATGACTCTAATTTGTAGAATATACAACTTAGTTAAAATTAGTCTGGAATGTGCCAGTTTAACTTTTCCTGCCAGACAGTAAAGCGAACCCTTTTATAAAACCACATTGGGGACTACACAGCCCTTTGGATGAAACTGTTGCAGGAGAGAAGGGAGGGTAGAGTGGTACCTTAAAAGAATACTTGCGACTTATTCGATCCTCAGGGACCACGGGGGAGATGACATAGCTGGGCAGAGGAATGCTCCCAAGGACCTCTTCTTCTCGGCTGTCTTTGAATGGAAAAGAGCATCACAATGACCTCCCAGCTGGCACTGTCCTCAAACCACCCAACCTGTTTTCCACGTTCCAGCAGCTCTCTAGGGCACATAAGCACAGGAGACCCATTAAGGACTACCTGTGAGCTAGTGGTTCTGTGACTGTGATACAGACAAGGTCCAAAGACCACAACATGCCTCTACTGACACCTGTCTACAGACTGGGGACCCTGAGAAAATTCCAGAAAGTAATATTTTGAATGTTTCATAGACTGGTAAAGACTTTCTGGGTGGAGTAAATTTAACAGGCAAAAGCAAAACCTGTGAGAAAATACCCTCTTCTTCATCCAAACTGCTGTGTATCTAGAGATCACCTCCTAGTGTGGATATGGTCTCACTGCTCTCTGGCTCATGGCAGTATGGCCACCCACTCCAGGATGAAGCCACATGGCTGATGTTTATGTCCCCACCCTGCCACAGCATGATCCTTTTTTGCCTGGACCATCCCTGTAGTCCAATGCCAGTCCTTCTCCTCACAAGACTCATTCTACTCACATAGTCCTCTACTCCTTTTTCTTTTGTTTCTAGAGCAGTACTTGCAATATGCATTTGCCCAGATACAGCAAGCTTCTAAATTATCCCAAAAAGCTCAACTCAACTTCCATCTCTTCTAAGAAGCCTCGCCTAATTCTTCAATATAGAATTTATATCTTACTATTCCTGAATTGCCTAAGCAATGTGGACATCTTCCAAAGAACCCATGTGAGTCTGAGCTTATCTTCCATATTCTCTCTCTCCTTCTCCATATTCTGGGCCTTTCTTTATAAAAGGACTTAGTTTTATAGTTTGGGGTCACACCCTGTAATGCTCAGGGGTTATTCTTGGCTCTGCACTCAGGAACTGTTGAGGATACCAGGGATTAAACTCCACATGTTAGGCAAGTGCCTTACCCCTGCACTATCTCTCTGGCCCTATTTATTGTTTATTAAAGTTTATTGAAGAGAAAGAAACTCCCCAGCCAAGGAGGAACTTAAAATAAGACTACATTTTCTTCTTCTTTTAATAGGGGCCACACCTAGCTCTGAGTTGTGGTGCTCCAGGACAGAAGTCTGGGCCTCATACAGGATGTTTATGTTCTGTCATTTGAGCTATGGCCTTGGCATTAAGCTTTTCTTACAATTGTCTCAGTACTAATTGTATGTGGTGAAGAGCCATAAATGTCCACATGGCCAACTCACCAGTCAGTTATCCATTATCACAAGGATAATACAGATAAGCTTATGAAATATAATGGTTTACCCACACTAGCCATGTTTCCAGACTGCGTCAAAGAAGTTCCCCGTGTTGCAACTGAAGCAGAAGTTGAGTCAACGCCAGATAGCGACATCCTAAATAGCAGGCGTACTGGATTCTATTTTAACTCAACACATGGAACTGCTAGTGCTGGAACTGGTATATCTAAAGTCACCAATCACTAGATTTAAAGAGCCCAGCATTTGGAGTCTCTCACTACCCTCTTCAACACAAAGGGCCCTCAGTGGCTTAAAGCATCAGCTCACCTTTATAATAAAACAAGCAGTAATCAGCCAGTACAAACCACCTCCTTTTCCACAGCCTCATCCCAGAACTGTCCTGCAAAGTAAAGAAAATGAATCAACAATCTCTAACTATTGTAATCACTCCCAACCTGATTCTGAAACCATTTTTTCTCAGATTCACTCTTCAATAATAAATGAATTGCATTTTAGTTATTCTTTGTGTAATTTAGATTTAATGATGGTTGACCTCAAAGAATGGGGTAAAGTCTGTTTCCTTGAAAAATATTAATATCTTACAAGCATCTTATTTCAGAATTATGCAAATACAAAAATAAAAAAAAGCTTTCAGCAAAAGAAATAAAACAGCTTTCAATGAAAAGGAATTTATTTAGGTACATATTCATTTATACTAATCAGAAGATTGGCTTTTACGTGGTACCGAACAAAAGTTTTAAATTAGTTAATTCATCAATAAGGCCAAGTTCTCAATAAAGTTCAGTGTTCTATCACAAAAGATGTATTTTATTTCTTTTCATCATTTCAATATAAATACTTAGAATTCCTTCCTTCCTTCCTTCCTTCCTTGTTTTGGGGTCACATTCAGAAGTGCACAGAGCTTACTCCTTCCTAGTTTTGTGCTCAAGGGTTACTCCTGGCAGTATTTGAGGAAAAATATGTGGTATTAGTGAATGAACCCAGGTAGGCCATGTGTAGGACAAGTGCCCCACCAACTATACTATCTTTCTAGCCTGAAGACTTGGATTTCCTTGCTATAAACTTCATCATAATAAAATTCAATCTTTGTTGCTGAAGAGATTAGGGGCACGAGCCTTATACATAGCTTACTCCAGTTTGATCCTTGGTACCATATACTGTCTCCAGAGCCCCTTCCGGAATGATCCCTGAGTACTGACAGATGTGGTCCAAACAAACAAACACAAAAAAGGATAAAAATTGTGTATAGTATTAATGATTATATTAAAAACACTAAAATATTAAAATTTTGTTAAAAGGAAGCAATAAAGGTAGTATAGATATTAAGGGGCTTGCTTGTATATGGTTATAGTCACAATCTGGGCTGTATGTCCATTGTACCTCCAAGCAATGCCAGGTATGATCTCTGAGCAAAGAGCCAAGAATGGCCCCTAAGCACCACTGGTCATGGTCCAGAGGGGGGAAAAAAACAAATTGCAAAACATTTTTAAAAATATGGCCAGAGCAATACTGTAAAGTCAGTTTTCTTACAAATCTAAGAAAAATCCAGAGTTGTTTTAAGCTGTTAACTGTATTCTTTTCAAAAATTTTTGACAGACTTGAATTTTTTAAAAGAGGACCCGGGAGATAGCACAGTGGCATTTGCCTTGCAAGCAGCCGATCCAGGATCAAAGGTGATTGGTTCGAATCCCGGTGTCCCATATGGTCCCCCGTGTCTGCCAGGAGCTATTTCTGAGCAGACAGCCAGGAGTAACCCCTGAACACCGCTGGGTGTGGCCCAAAAAACCAAATAAATAAATAAATAAATAAAAGAAATAGGGGCCAGAGAAATAGCACAGAGGTAAGGCATTTGCCTTGCACGCATCTAATCGAACAGATGGTGGTTTGAATCCCGGCATCCCATATGGTCCTCCAAGCCTGCCAGGAGCAACTTCTGAACATAAAGCCAAGAGAAACCCCTGATTGCCACCAGGTGTGACCCAAAAATCAAAAAAGAAAAATAGAAATAACAAAATTCTTAACTTTCTGAAACTAAATAAAAATAGACATTTATTTCATCTCTGACCTACTAAAATGCAAAAATATATTCAACTTGCTGTGAGTGTTCATGCATCTCTTGGTTGTTCTCTTTTGCAAACCAACAGAGGACTTCTAAACTCTTGACACAAAATAATTGCTCTGTTTGGAAAACTCCTATCCCTCTTCTACACCTGATTTCAACATCTCCCCTGGGAAGCCTTTGTGGACACATTCCAACTTCATATCCCAAACACAGTTCTATTCTGGGCTGTGTGTCCACCACACACTAAATTTTCAGCACTGGGCTGAAGGGACAGGGGTGGAGAGTTAGGGAGCATTATTACTTATATTCCTCTCTCTCTCTCTCTCTCTCTCTCTCTCTCTCTCTCTCTCTCTCTCACACACACACACACACACACACAACAGGGGAAATATTCCCTTCTCTCTCTTTCTCTACTTCTTCCCTTGTTTCAAAGGAATATCTTTCATTTAAAGGGAATGTAGATAGATGCAGAAAAAAAAGAGTGGGTTGAAAAGGGTTGGGGCCGGAGAGATAGCATGAAGGTAAGGCATTTGCCTTGCATGCGGAAGGACAGTGGTTCGAATCCCAGCATCCTATATGGTCCCCTGAGCCTGTAGTTTTTTTTTTGTTTTTTTTTATTTTTATTTTTGGTTTTTGGGCCACACCCAGTGACGCTCAGGGGTTACTCCTGGCTATGCGCTCAGAAGTCATTCCTGGCTTGGGGGACCATATGGGGAACCGGGGGATCGAACCGTGGTCCGTCCTAGGCTAGCGCAGGCAAGGCAGGCACCTTACCTCCAGCGCCACTGCCCGGCCCCAGAAGTGGGAAATCTTAGTTAAAAAGGACCAAAGACTTGGTAGCATCAGGAAGCAACGTGCTGGCAGAATTGACAGCATGGCTGAGCTTGGGTCTGAAGTCTAATTGCCTTAGACACATTTGGGAATTAGAATGCAACACTGCCTCTCTCCTGTGTTCCCCAGGGACCAGGTAAGAAAGGGGATCAGAGCTTCCAATCTCACTTCACCTTCATTCCCCACCCCACTTCTTACCTGTTTGTGAAGCCAGCCCCTCACCACCACTGGAACATTGGGGTTCCTCCGAATGGCCTGGGACCTCTTCCCAAAGCTGTGGACTTTATTGCTGGACTTAATGATCTAGGAACAAGCAGATGTGAATTGCAGCAGGTGGGAAAAATCAGGGAGGCATAAAGAGCACATGTTTGATAGGTGCGTGGGTGCTCACTGCCTGCCTCATTCTATGTGACTGTGCCCTCTAGATCAAAAACACAGCCAGAAAACAGGAACAGATGTGTGCCTGGACACAACATTCTCATTAACAGGGGCATATGAGGCCCAACTGGCATTCTGTGGGTCACAGAGGAAAATGTCAAGGGAGTCTTCAATCAATGTCCACTAGCTGCAGTCCTCTGGCTAGCTTGAGCAAAGTTCTTCTTGGTCTTGGACTTTGCTTATTCCCAGCTCCATATCCCTCCTTTCTGGACTTGCTCCTCAGCCTGCTTTCTTCTCAGTGAAGCAAGTTTTTTCTCCTACTTTGTAGTCAGTACTCCCAAGCACTGCAGTCAGTGTGAGGGACAGATGCCTAGAACACCCACTGTCACAAGTCTCACAGGCTACTTCTAAGCTACTGTGAGCAGAGGGTGGTCTGATCACACAGGGCAGGCACAAGGAGAAGCCTGTGAAAACCCAAGATATTGGCTCTGGTTCAATCTGCTATAATGCCTTCTATGTAAAGAGTAATACCTATCTACTTTGGCCTCACTTTCCTGACTTGTCACTCATAGAATAAGGGTGACTGGTCATATGGGCTGCTGACTACTCAGGAGTTTAGCAAAATGTCAAAGAGGGGAAGGTAGGAACAAGTGGCCACAGCTCACCTTGGGGCCGGGCTTGGCTTCCAGAGTGGAGCTGGTCCCCGCCGTAGACGTCTCACTGACCATGCTGGATGGCCTTTGGATTCGCTCTTGCTTCAACATATGTGGGTTTGGCCTGTGGGGAGATATGGAGAGAATCCTGTGAATGGGGAAGTTTATTCCAAGAAAAATCTGATGGCTGGGGCCTGAGAGACAGTACCAGGGTTGAGGTACTTGCATCACATGTGGCAGACCCTGGTTCAATCCTTGGCATCACACAGTGCAGTTCTAGAAGTTGCCAAGCACTATTAGGTGCCTGGTGGCTGAGCAATTCCCTGTACCTGAGCAACATCATATCCTCAAGCCCTAGCAATGAATTTTTTGGGGTCTGTGACTAGTATTTAGACCATTGAGAACAGAGTCAAAGTGTCCCAATGTCCCTTCCTATCCCTGAGTATCAGAGAATCTAGAGCAGTGGTCCTCAAATTACGGCCCGCAGGCCATATATTATATTTGTTCCCATTTTGTTTCTTCACATCAAAATAAGATGTATGCAGTGTGCATAGGAATTTGTTCGTAATTTTTGTTTTTACTATAGTCTGGCCCTCCAATGCTCTGAGGGACAGTGAACTGGGCCCCTGTTTAAAAAGTTTGAAGACCCCTGATCTAGAGACTGACAAAGAGGCACAGTCTTCACAATTCCTCACTCACACAGCCCACAAGGGGGTCAGAGGGTTAGTATTGCCTGTACCCCTATATGATGCCACTAGCATATCCTTGCTGCACTGACCAGGGCAGCACTGCCTGCACTCCTCACGGCTGAAACAATCTGTCCCTAACACAAACACGCACCTCCATCTCCTTGGCTTCCTAAAGAAGCTGTTTATAATTAGAAACAAGAAATCACTAATGCACACGTCCACACCCCCAGATACACACACAGAGAATCGCTTACATAAACGCCAGTGGGGCTTTGCCTCCTGAAATAGACTCCTCAACAAAGAGTCCTATTTTGGGAACACTCCATTTGCCCCAAAATAGAGCCATCGAGATATTAACCCCTTGGGCCATGCCTGGAGAGCAAGAAGAAAGGACGAACACTGGGGTCTCCAGTGAGAATCTCTGGGGCTTCCTCAGCAACAGCCTGGCTATTGGGATTCTTCCCACTAGAAATGCTCCTAGTCTAGGCATTCAGAATCCAGAAATATCACAGCAGACACTCACTCCAGAAAAGACATTCTAAGGAGCACTTCTCACCTGCCTCCACAGAACCCCAACATCTCCCAGAGTCTTTCAAAGTGGCAGCAAGCGGCAGCAGCGGCAACAAATGCTTCCACACAAACTCAAGATCTGTCTCAGAAATGTTTGATGCCCAGATCCAAACCCTGCTAACTCCAGGACCAAGTTCCAGAATCAGGACTCAAAGCACAGGGCACTGAGATCCAGGCCGCCCTGTAATAACCTGAGACTTCTTGCCTGAGGAGGAGTGGAGAAAATGTGGAGGCTGTGATAGCTGGGCTCCTGAGGAGCTGGCACTGGAGAAGCAAGGCAGGACGGCGCTGGAATAGAAGGCCAGTCTGAACATCAGGTTCTGGCTCACATTTACAAAGGTGCAGAGAGAGGAAATGCTGGTTTCCACCTTAGAGATGGGTCACCTTCTTCAAACACTGCTGCTGTGGCTCAATGGCAAAGCTGTCCTTCCTGCACCTTCAGTGTCTGGCACCACTGGGGAAGCTCTAGGCAGAAGTATCTGTGACCACTGATCTCTCCAGGTGGATCAGCAGCAAAGGGTAGGGGGCTGCTTTGAGCCCTAGCTTGCCACGGAGCTAGTCCTGCTAGAAGTACAAGTCCCACCAGGCAGAAGGATCTCTGGCTCCTGTTCAGCGCCAGCATGCACTCCGGATTCCCGCCCCCGGCTTCATCCCGGCCAGACTTTTGTTACACTCCCCACTGGTGGTGGTGGGGGGGTGGGGGGGAATGTCATCAGCTTAGCTAGCACACTGCTGGCAGAGGCTGGGTGTAGTGGGGAGATTATGAAGTGGGGGGGTGGTTGGGGGAAGGGGCTCAGAGAGGTGGCCTTGTCCAGGTATTGCCTCCAGGCAGAACTATGTCCCAAATATCTTCTTGGCATCTGCTTGTGACTGACTGCCAGAGTCCCAGAGTGGAAACCCCAAAAAGGAAGAGTTATCAGCTCATCTAATATCTTTCTTTTCCCTTCTTCTTCCTTCCTTCCTTCCTTCCTTCCTTCCTTCCTTCCTTCCTTCCTTCCTTCCTTCCTTCCTTCCTTCCTTCCTTCTCTTTCTTTTTAAACAACACACAGTGGTGCTCAGCAATGTACAAGGCAAGTACTTTACCCACTTTACCATCTTACTGTTCCTGGCCCATCTCATTTTTACAGCAGGATTTCCAGGTTAAAATTTGAGACACATAAATGCAACATTTGTAGAGCAATAGTACAGTGGTAGGGCACTAGCCTTTGCATAGGGCCAACCTGGGTTTGATCCTGGCATCCCATATGGTCCCCCAGGCATTACTCAGGAGTAATTCCTGAGTGCAGAACTAGGAATAACCCCTGAGCACCACTGGGTGTGGTTCAAAAAGCAAAAAATAAACAAACAAACAAACAAAAAACACCCAAAACAAAACCAAAGTCCAACAATGGAAAGACTCTGGGGACCATAAGGGTTGCTGGGGATTGAACCTGGGTCTGTCCCAGGTCATCAGCTTGCAAGGTAAACATCCTACCACTGTGCTTTGGCTTGACCCAAGGGTTTTCTTTAATTTATTTATTTACTTCTTTATTTATCCAAGCTTGATTTATTCCTATTTAGATGATGACTAAAGAGCATTTTTTAAAAATACAAGGGAGAGAGGCTAAAAGAAAAAAAATGTCACCCATACATATTCTTATTACATAAAGAATAATAATTTTAAACATTTGATATACTTATTTCCCTTCTTTTTAAAAATAAACCTTTTTTCACCTTTGTTCTGATCTTTTGAGTCAGACCAGGAAGTGATCAGGGGCTAATTCTGGCTTGGTACTTCGGAGGATCAAACCCTGGGTTTCTGCATGTAAGGCCTGTATACTCCTGTATAATAGTAAAGCTCTTTCCTTGCCCAATTCCATTTTTAGTTTTGTTCTGTTGAGAGGAAAATGGTACTTTAAAAATCTTATATCATTGTGATCATTGTATTAATCTTTCTTTTTAATTTTATCTTAAGTTGCCTTCTTAGCACAGTAGGTAGCAAAGTCTCATAATTTTATCTTATCTACCATCCACTATGCTGAACCATATAAGGGACTACATCACAGCCCACTTCTATCAGCATGACAGAAGGTATCCTAACTTGTGTCTGGCACAAGAAATGAGAACTTTATTTAGTTGTTGTTGTTCTTCTTTTATGTTTCCTGGCTCACAACCAGACTCAGGGCTTACTCCTGGCTCAGTGCTCAGGGATTACCCCTAGTGGGTTTGGGGGACCATATGGGGTGCTGGGAATCCCAGATTAGTTGCCTGCAAGACACAAATGCCCAACCTAAGTACAATAGCTCTGGTCCCAGGAAATGGACATTTAAGAAATTTCTGCAACTCTAATTTGAATTACTCTCTAGGGGCCAGAGAGATAGCACAGTGGTAGGGCATTTGCTTTGCACGTGGCTGACCCAGAATGGACTTGAGTTCGATTCCTGGCATCCTATATGGTCCCTGCCAGGAGCAATTTCTGAGCACAGAGCCAGGAGTAACTCCTGAGCACTGCTGGGTGTGGCCCAAAAACAAACAAACAAAAATTTACCCACTTGCATTCCAATTGCCTGTGGGGAACTGGTTCACCAGAGAGTCAATAACAAGAAGTAGAAAGTGTTCTGGAACTTCCAGTGGGTGAAGAAATAAGGGGTCCCACAACAAAGGAATCAACCATAAACAGGTTTCTACAAGAGAAGGATGGATTGTGCCCTCATCACTGGGTATCAGTAAGAGATCATGATGGACAGGTTGGGGAGGTGAAGGAAAAAGAAATAGGTAAAAACCAGTGTGTTCCTCCAAAACACACACAACCACTCTCAGGGGAAGCTGTCTTATAGGGAGATGTGACTGAAGTCCAAATGAATCTGCCCCAGAGAGGGGACATGCTGTCTCTGCACATGGGGAGCATGCTTCCACCAGGACACCCCTGGGATGGATCAACTCTCAGTTTGATCAACTGACTCAGTCATTGCCTGGCAGTACCCCACTTGGTTTTTTTTTTTGTTTTGTTTTG
>PVKC010028717.1:0-15344 GCA_004027635.1 Crocidura indochinensis
AAAAAAAAAAGAATAAGTCCAAGTGATAGTTTTTGAGGTACTGACAGAGTAATGAAAGTATATTCTTGGCCCCTGTAGTGCAACATTTTTACTGCAATTCATTCAACACATTTTATGTTTGAAAAGATAAGGTTGCCTCTGTAGAAATTAAAAATGTAAATTAATTCACTGACATAATTTTCACACTTTAGATTGGCACAATTTTAAAGAGTGATAACATTCTTTTTGTAAGCAAGAAGAGAAACAAAAACTCTACTACAGTGTTGATAGGAATGGCAACTTGTGAAATATTTTTGGAAGGCATTTTTTACTTTATTCATTTTAAAAGCAAAGCATTTTTCTTTATAACATGTGAAAAGTTTTTAAATCTTTAAGATCTATGTGTTTACATGTGTTTAGTTAAAAGCTTGCTCTGGAATCAAAGTTTTATCATAATTAAATTAATTTCTAGTGCATTTATTTATGAAATATCATGGAGCCATTATATAGAATATGTATATACAGGCATAGGGTAGAAACTGATGGTCAGATGCTTAAAAACATTGTTTATATTTAAAAATAATAAAATTCAAGTTTTAAATAATAAAGGAACCATCCTTTATTAGATCCAGGGAACAGAGGAATATATCCTTTATTATAGCCAGGGGCCAGAGGAATAGTACAGGGAGTAAGTTTTCCTGGCATGAAGCTGACCCAGGTTTGATCTGTGGCATCCCAAATGGTCACTGAGCATCACCCAGAATGATTCCTGAAAACAGTTCCAACAGTAACATCTGAGCATTGGGTGTGACTCCTAACAAATGCATACAAAAATAAGAATACATATGTTCAAAAAAATCAGAGTTAAATGTTAATATTTTGACTGGCTAATCAAATAGTCTAGTCATTTTCTGGCAACTATGTACATTGCTGAAACAAAATAATACAGTGAAACTAAAGGATTGTCATGAAAATAGCATATATTGCAATTAGTCAACAGCTGTTACTAAATGGTACTACAGACTCATCTCCTTATCTTACTTTTATAGGCATATTTATTTTTAGATTTATTTATATAGTTTGATCAGATCTTTTGACATATAAATATTTTCTTAATTCTTGTTTGAGAGGTTCGTCCACCTCTTCCCAAAGCTTCCTTGTAATCAATTATTAAATACATTTCTTTCAAGTCCCTGACCATTCAACAATTCTTCATTTATTATTAAAAATCATTTTCCTTTGCTGTCCTACATAGATATAATGGAAAACCATATTTATTGTTTTGAAGTTCTTTCACCAACCTTCAGAAAACACTCCTACTTACTGTTCGATATAAATACAGAAGCATTTTATTTATATATTCAAGATCTACCTGAGTTAAATATCCTAATAAACATGCTGTTTCCATTATAAATTACAGATAAACATAATCAAGTCTATAACCAAGTGTTTCCCAACAATCCTATTGGTGAAAATTATAAGCTACATGGTCATATAATGTTTCACTTTTAAGTTATATTGCTACAAAGTTTAACTAATATTCAAGTGGCTCTTTCTCAAAATAGCTGTGGAGAATAAGTTTTCCAAAACACTAAAGTTCTGATCTATTAGTCTCCTATTAGTGTTAGCCATATATTCCATACAGTATCTTAATTTGTTATAAATAGTTCAAGTATTTGGCAGTAAAGACTTACCTATCAGGAGAAAATAATTAGATATTTTATTAATTTAAATTTAAACAATGTACTAATTACTACGAATACGTAAAATAATATCTACTAGTCTCATGGTATAAAAATGTAGCTTTTCTAAATATACTTGATTACTTTACTATCAAGCTTTCAGCCTCCATATAGAAAACAGAGTTACTTTGAAAGAATGTCATGCTATAATTAAGGCAACAAAGGCCACACAACTCTTGGGCTTTATGACCTAGCACATTTAATACTTCCAATCCTTATGAAAAATTGTGGTTCTGTATGAAATCTCAAGGCAACATATCAAAGACAATCATTTATTTGCTATAACTTCATATTTTAAGGCTTAAATCAAGTTAGTAGAATATTGATGCTCTTTTTGCTTTTTCTATATCAAGTTTTAGTTCAGTTAATGTAGGTACAATTTTCCTTTTTTTTTTTTGGTTTTTTTTTTGGGGGTCACACCCGGCAGTGCTCAGGGGTTACTCCTGGATCCATGCTCAGAAATTGCTCCTGGCAGGCACGGGGGACCATATGGGGCACTGTGATTTGAACTGATGACCTTTTGCATGAAAGGCAAACGCCTTACCTCCATGCTATCTCCCAGGCCCCACAATTTTCTAATGGCCCACATCACACTTTCAAATATAGAGTCCATAGAACATGTATCCTTCTGGTTATTGAAATACATATATTTCAATTGTTTTCATACCTAGAAAACATTGGATACATCAAGAAACTTTATAATATATATTTTCTACAAAGTCTGAGTATAAAAGATGAGCATTCAATACAATAACTCTGTATTTCTTTACTGACAGTTCTTCAGAATTTTTCATCATACAGTGAAAGTATATATATATATATATATATATATATATATATTACTCACTAATTCTATTATTATAAATAAGGCAAGGTAATTGACTTTATTCTGGACTAATATATTCAACCAAAAGAATATTTCTTTTCCCTACTTTACTCTTCAAATGATAACAAAAAACTTTGATTCTACAGGGGAAAAAATTAGGTCACAAGATGAAGGTAAGATATTGTTGTGAGTTTGAAAACTGATCTATCCATTTTACACATCTTCTCACTGATGTGAGGACCAAAGGAATGAAATGATTATAGCTCTATCCAGGCCAGTGAAGAAATGGAATCATTAATAACAAGGCAATGTAGCAGGGGGCTAACTTCTAAACCTAACTCCTGGGAAGCACGGCAGGAAGGGGTGGGGATATGGAATTAAGTGGAGCATCTTTTCTTATCTGTTTTGATGTTTTTATATATAGATATATAGATAGATAAAGATATAGATGTGTGTATAAAATCTTATGTAGCTTCAACTTACATCAACAAAAAAAACTCTTAATGCCATCTTCTATAAAGCACAATCCTTCTGTATTGACACTAGTATTTATGTAATGTCTAGCTTTATGCTTCTAACATTTCATTTTTTAAGGAGTAGATTTTCAGTCACTTTAAAATATTTGAAATTTTCTACCTTTGCCAAAGAAAAAGGCCATGAGTAATCAATGTACCACCACACTTAGCCAACAGAACTTCAAAAGCAAAAAAAAAAAAAAAATACCAATGGCATCTCTTTACTCAATAGCCTCATGTTGAAATAACTATAAAACACATCTCTACAAAAAAAAAAAAAAGGTATAGCTTAATGATGAAGTAATTTGCTCACAAAGCTATGAGCATGATCATTTTGATTATTTTCATTTGGCAAGTGATCTTATCATTTCGTTGCATTTTCACCTCCAAATTAATAATTCTTCCAAAAATCACATTCACATTATTCATTGAATGGTACAGGTGAGCTACCAATCATTACTAATTAAAAAAAAGAAAATATAGCCTATTTAGATAACCTGAAATGGACAAATAATACAGTCAAGGTTCACGGAGAGTTTCAAAATATTCATATAACTAATTTCATATCAAAACCTCACAGAGAAGGGAAAGATGCAGAACAAAAACATACTCACTTTTATATAAAATTTTTGGGAAAATACTTTTGTAGAATTCAATTATTGTCAAGTCATTAAAGTAACTTTTCAAATAAAGTAGAAAGATGTATATCTTAAAAATTCAGTTTAAATTGGATGCTGAGTTTAGAAATGGTCTTTAACAGATTTTTAGCACATACAGTGGCTGAAATCCATATCATATTTCTAAATATGACAAAAATGTTCTTCAGTATCTAGAGCCTGTTTCTCAATACTACCAACACTCATTTATTTTGTCAAGGATAGCATATTTCTTAACTTTGAGAAAGCTGACAACTTCAAATTTCATCTTTATTGGTGTATCAATTGATATGTATTCATATCTCTTATTCTCTAATGCTTCTGTCTTTCCTCATCTTTCTATTTAACCTATGAAAACCATCTTTTTTAGTTTGTTTCCAAAAATGACAAAATAGAAAACTCTTACCAGTTTATCTCCACCAATAAAATAATTAACATTGTCAAGTCTAAATAATCAAATTGCAAATGGAGGATATTAGAACCTAATAAAAACAGAGGCCTGAGAGATAGCATGGAGGTAGGGCATGTGCCTTGCATGCAGGATGGTGGTTCGAATCCCGGCATCCCATATGGTCCCCCAAGCCTGCCAGGAGCAATTTCTGAGTGTAGAGTCAGGAGTAACCTCTGAGCACTGCCAGATGTGACCCAAAATCAAAATAAAGCAAAAGAAAAGAATAGTGATGAGAGTACATATCAGACCATACATTAGATACATAGCTTTGAGGTCATAGAAATGCCATATAGAAATGCCCCATTGGCAAGTGTCTTGGCAAGACACTTTCTACTAGACTTTCTGTCTTGCAGATCACATGAATCTTCCCAAGCCTGAACTCTGTAACAAGACATTTCCTTCTTAGACCTATGCTATCTCTAGCATAATGTTTCCCACATAAGCTTAAATTGTCCCCCTAGAATATTTCCCATTTAGGCCAGAACTTTCTCTTAAGCTAGCTCAATGCTACTGTTCAAATTTAGATACTGTTCATATTTAGAACAATGTCCTTTAAGGACCAAAGGAATGAAGAAAGGTCAAGAAATCATATAAGAATGCATTACAACTATTATATTTATTTTCCTATCATCATTCAACTAAGTAAGAGGAATGACTAAAGGTAAGAAAACAGTGGAATTTCAAAACAAAAGATCCATATTCCCTATACAGCTTGTTGACATCAGAGGAAACAATAAAAACTTTCTAGTTATAGATTTTTTGACTATCTGGTAGCTTTCTAAGTTCAAGAATAAGTTCAAGAATTTCTTTGCTTTCAATTACCTCAGAGATTGCTTAGGGCTAATCTCCAAGGTGGTATTTATTGATAAGTTAAAAGGCAAATATATTAAGCCCCACTCTCTGGGACAGGAAATGAAAGTCTAGGCAAGCAGAATCCAGGGATTTGGCTCACAGTGAACTTGCTTTTGCTTATTTTGTTTCTTTGGAGTCACACTCAGATATACTCAGGTGCCAGTCTTCCTGTGTTCTGAAAATTACTCCAAGCCATTCTCAGAGGACCTTTGAGTCTTGATATAGAAACCAGCTTTTTCCTGTTAGCTAACACATGCATCATCCTACTGTGTTATCTCTTAGGGCTTACAGAATGTGCTGTGAATGCCAAGTCACAGGTTTTATCAATCACATTATATTCTTTGGACACTGCATGGTTTTGACAGCAATGCTGGGAGAGCTACCTTAAGCACCACATCAAGAGTGGCACAGAGCACTGCTAGGTTAGTTCACAAAACTAACTAAGCAAAACAAAAATATGAGCAAATAGTAGTCAACTAAAAAGTTAGAAAAGGAATACACTGAAGAGTATATAGAAGAAATGAGGACATAAAATAGTTTTTGCATGTCTTAGAAAAATTATAAAACCACATAGATATCTAGAACAAACAGAAAAAAAGAACTGAAATCACAATAAACTTCAAATTGGGGTGATAAAAATTAAAAGAAAAGGTTAGCAAAGTGATAGTATAGTGCCTAGATATAAGCATTAGATAAGCATTGCTTCAAATCTGCCAAAAGCAAGATAAATTATTGTTGATGTTGTTTTGGTTGTTTCATTGTTTGGAATGCAAGAACTTTAGAAAAATCTGTACAATAGATAAAAATAATTCAAGAATAGGAACCGGAGAGTTAGCTCAATGCATAGGGCATTTGTCTTGTACACAGACAACCTGTGTCCCCAGCATTTCATATGGTCCTCTGAGTTTGCTAGAAGAGATTTCTGAGCCCAGAGTCAAAAGTAACCCTACAATGACAATTGATGTGTGCCAAAAAACAAAACAGAACAAAAGTAATAATAGCAAACCTTGGACATTTTTGAAAAATATATTTCAGACATCATTTATATAAACAAATATCATAAATTATTAAGGACATATTATAAAATAAACATTTAAATTAATATTGTATTGAATATGTAAACAAACTACAAGCTATAAAACTTATTGTATGAGCAATAAGTTCAGGAGTGGAGAAAACTAACTTAGAATTTCAAATTAGTAGTTGTCTAAAAAACAAGGCATGCAATGGAATAAATATAGCATATGGTAATAGGCACATGAATGTACACATTCATGCACAAATTATTTAACAAAAATTCTGCTGAAGAAAACAGACATAGTAGACAAATTTTTCAAATTGAGTCCTAATTTTGCTCAAAAATCTTAAGGAAATCATAAGCAAAAACAATTAAAGGAAAAAAATAATATCACAGCAAGTAGAGAATAAAAGTGAAGAGTTCAGAGCCAGAGAGATAGCATGGAGGTAAGGTGTTGGCCTCACATGCAGAAGGTCGGTGGTTCGAATCCCGGCATCCCATATGGTCCCCCGAGCCTGCCAGGAGTGATTTCTGAGCATAGAGCCAGGAGTAACCCCTGAGTGGTCCTGGGTGTGACCCAAAAAACAAAAACAAAAAAAAAATGTGAAGGATTCATAAATTTCAAAGAAAATAAAATAGAATTTTTGGAAATAGTTATATAATACATTAAAAACTTATTTTAGGAGTTAAATAAATTGGTTGACTATTAGGACAGTTTGAGTGAAAAACAGTGATTCAAATAATAGATAAATTCATTTTTTGTTTATTTGGGTTTATTGGGGGCGGGGTCACACCTGGCTCTGCTCAAAGGTTCCTACTGGCTCTGCACTCAGAAATCACTCCCGGCAGGCTCTGAGAACCATATGGGATGCCAGGATTCAAACCACTGTCCATCCTGAATCGGCTGTGTGCAAGGCAAATGTCTCATGGCTATGCTATCTCTCCAGCCCCAATAGATAAATTTTAATTATTCAGCTAGTAGATCAGAATGAAGATTAAATATATTAAATGATGATCAAATACAAAAAATTTTTCGGGGCTTATATCAAGTCAACCATATACATTTCACATACGTGATATATAATATATATATATACTTGATTGCTATATAAGTGGTATATATATTTACTCTCACATATATGGGGTGAAAAATTAAATAAAATTATTTTAAGAAATAATGGCATACATCCTACATTTGAAGAAAAACAAGAATCTGCAAATCTAAAAAGCTACTGAAATAAGCTAAAATAAAATAAATATACAGATATTTTACAACCAAATATGTTTAAAATAAGATAAAGGAAGTGGGACCGGAGTGGTGATGCAAGCTCTAAGGCGTCTGCCTTCCATGTGCTAGACTGCCCTAGTGTCCCAAATGGTCCCCCAAGCCAGGAGAGATTTCTGAGCCCATAGTCAGGACCCCTGAACATCACCTGGTGTCCCACACCCACCAAAAAGTGAGCAGTGAACTGTCCAGGTAAAAGAACATAAACTAAACCAAACTAAATTAAAATAAATAAATAAATACACAGATGCTTTATAATCAAATATGTTTAAAGTAATATAAATAATATTAAAAGAAATGAGAAGTTAACTGTCCAGGACAACGAACCTTCAATACAATAAAAATTAAAATCATATTAGTCATGCGACATATTGAAGATACATAAAATCAAATATTAAAATGCAATATTGAAAAAATTACCTTATCCAAAAGGGTCACCAAATTGATGAAGTCAGATGTTCCATGCTTTTATTTCCCCCACAAAAATGAGCAGAAACCATATATTTTTCAATCTCCTAATATTTAAGATTGTTTGACAAACAAGCAAATATTGGCTGAATACAAACTAAAGCAAAAAACACTTCACTGACAGGATAGTGTATGTAATATTTACAAAATGCTTTAGAAAAGTCACTATAAGCATAACAACTAAAGCTTTCAACAAATTGACATTAAAATATCAAAAAAAAGTCTAGAGAAATAGGGGCTGGAGAGATAGCATGGAGGTAGAGCATTTGCCTTGCATGCAGAAGGACGGTGGTTCGAATCCCAGCATCCCATATGGTCTCCCAAGCCAGGAAGGATTTCTGAGCGTAGAGCCAGGAGTAACCCCTGAGTGCTGCCAGATGTGACTCAAAAACCAAAAAGAAAAAAAAATTCTAGAGAAATAGTACAGGAATTATGGTAATTTCCTTGCAAATAGCCAAAATTAGACCATCTAAGAATTTACATATGTTTCTCCAAGTACCAACAGAAGCAGCCTTCAATGCAGAACTAGAAGTAAACACTGAGAACCAACCCTAAGTAAAATAAAATAAAATAAATAGTAAAATGTGGAAAAATGTACAAATCACAGTAATCTCTTACCAGATTAAAGGATAAATTAATTTAATGATAGAACATGTGAACTAATTAAGTTTGAGGACTACAGAAAGGAAGTAAAGTAAAAATAAGGAAGCCAAAATTATTAAAAAGTATCAGCATAATCATAAGTATTGCTGAAAATGAAATGAAGCAAGGATATAAAAAGCATTTAAAGAAATAGTGGCCAAAACTCTACATCAATTGGTAGAAAGCATGTATCTAAATATCCAGGACATACTCAAGGGTTGAAGCAGCAAATAGTAGTGTTGAGAAGCTTCTCATTCAAATAATGAACTTTGGCTTGCACGCAGCATGGTTTGATGCTCACACAGCATGGTCCTCCAACTCATATTGGAGAAACATCAAAGCACAGATCTGGGATTAGCCCAGAGTACCATTGGGTAAGGTCCACACATCCCATTTCTTCTCCTCAAAACCCAAAGTCATAATGACTACCAAAGAAAGAATGACATGTTTTAAATTTCAAAAGTAAACTCTATTGCCAGCTGAGTTGGGCAGCACTGAAAGGGAGGTTAGGGTTAATTGATAGGAGAATGGGAGCAAGGAATAGGCAAAGAATAGATACTCAGAAACCAGACATAATCAAGAGTAGTTGGAACTGAGTCTGATTTATTGGGTGTTCTGCTTCATATTTAAGCAAAAAGTTATCAATAGGAAGTTAGGTAGATCAAATTTTGCATGTTTTTTGCTATAGTAGAAACATTACATGTTAGCATTTTAATTAGACAATCATCTAAATGTTAGAAGTATATTGTAAATTCTTTGTAATCAGTTTCATTTACCATAAACAAACATTAAAAAAGTATTAGTTTACGTTTGGATATGATTCTTGGTAGTCAACAGAACTCAGAAAAAAATACTTATTCTTCTTGGATATTATTCTTGCTTGTCAACTATTAATCAACAAAGTACAATCCCATTGTCCATTTAATATTATACCAAAGAGCTATTGTGAAGAAAGGACAGATGTGATTATAAGACCAAATACACATGTAGCCTACAAAATACTAAATAACTGACTAAAAAAAATAATATTACTGATTCTACCAGCTCAGGAAAATATTATTGTAAATTATTCCATCAGTTTAGAGTAAGTAAGGTATGTTCCAGTAATTCTTATTTTAAGGTAAGAGGTACATAGTTTTTTTTTAATGTACTCGGCATTTTTAATCCTCATCACACATTAATGTTTAGAAAGTTCATGGTTGCTATCCTGCCAAGTGCAAGCATAAGGCACAACTGGCCTTTTCTCCAGCACTATCTGCCAGGACCCCAACTCCTTTTTCTGGGGCGAGGCTGAGCTTTCCCCACAGCAGTCCTGTTGGAATCATGCCTGTAGGCTGGGGCTACGGCAAATATTCAGTTAAAATATCCTTCAAAAAATAATAGGTCAATGCAGTTACCCTTAAATAAATTTTTAGGGAATTTGATTACCAGAAGTCATGGCTTGCAGGAAATGGTAAAAGGGATCAGAGCAATAGTATAGCAGTGGTACTTGCCTTATGTGTGTTCAAACCTACTATGATCTCTGGCATCCTATATGTTCACCCGAGCCCACTAAAATTAATATTTGAGTTCAGAGCCAGGAGTAATTCCTGAGCATCGCTAGTAGTAGTCCAAAATAAAATAAAGAAAAGGAAGAAATTTCTTCAGATTTAAGTGGCAAACAATGAATAACGTGAAGCTCTCTGGAAGGGAGATTACAATAATGGAGGGTCTTGGGCACTTTGCTAGTGAAGAAAATATAATAATTTTATTTTAAAAAACATACAAATAAAACGATTGTGAACAACCTAACTACAATAAAATTATTTGCCATATAAAAATAAGTTTTTAAGAAGTTGCTGATCTGTTTTATTTTTAATTTTTTGGGAGAGGTTTGGTTTATGGACCACACCCAGCGGTGCTCAGGAGTTACTCCTGGCTATCTGCTCAGAAATACACCCTGGTAGGCACGGGGGATCATATAGGACACAGGGACCTTCTGAATGCAAGGCAAATGCCTTACCTCCATGCTATCTCTCCGGCACCATAAGTTATTTTTTTAATTTTTTTTTTAGTTTTTGTTGTTGTTGCTGTTTTTTGTTTTTGTGTTTTGTTTTTTGCCGTAGATGATGTTTTTTGGTTTTGGTTTTGGTTTATTCTTTTTTTTACTCTTTTTGTACTTTTGTTGTTACTCCCTTATTGTTTTTTGTTTCTGTGTCTGTGTTGTTTGTTATCTTTTTCTTCTTTTTTCCCTTCCTTCTTCTTTATATATATATATATATATATATATATATATATATATATATATATATATATATAAAACATCTAGACAGATTTCTAGTTTTTCTCTTTTTTTGTTTGCCTTCCCACCCCTATAGTACCAGGACCAGACAGTCATACGTTCGTTCAGTAGGTGGAAATAAAAAATGATCAGACTTGAATACCAAATCCAAAGTCAACGACAAAGAATCGATATCCAATTTACAACAAGCTGTACAAATGGTGAAAAACCTCTCTAGCATTAAGGGGGGTAAAGAAGGGAGCTGTGGGATGCATGCTGGGAACAGGGACCAAGAAAGGGCAATACTGGTGGTGTGAATGCCCCTCATTCATTGTCACTATTGCCTTAAATATTACTGTGAAAGATTTGTAATTTACTAAAATAAAAATGTAAACAATAAAAAATAAAAAATATTTCTTATAAGTACAAATCAAAATGTCAGCTATTTTATTATAGCTTGTGTTGGTCATTCTACTTTCATATACCACATGATTTAAAAGATACTGTAGTTCAATATTATAAATCTGTATTTCTAGAGAAAGATTAAATCATTTGTTTATATGATACTAATAGTATATCACAAAACAACTGGGATATTTTTAATAATATTATTTTATTTAATATTATTTTTAATATCTTTTGGGGGGGGCTACACCCAACATGCTCAGGAGTTATTCCTGGCTATGTGCTCAGAAATCACTTCTGGCTTGGGGACCATATGGGACACTGGGAATCAAACCTCAGTCCATGCTTAGTCAGACGTGAGCAAGGCAAACGCCTTACAGCTGCACCATCACTTCGGCCCCAATATTATTATTTTTTAAGAGGTAACTTGTGACAATAATACAATAATAATATTATTGTCAAGTTCTGTATCATCTGAAAGTTCTTAAAATAAATTCAAAGTAACTTGTAATACATTTAATATATTACCTGGAATTCATGTGGAATTCCCGAAGAAAATATTTATGAAATATATCCAAAAGAAAATGAAAGATTAAATTGTTGATTGAAAAAAGTTTAAAAGCCAAAGAAGGTTGTAGGTATGGAGGAAATGAGGTAATAAATAAGTATAATTTAAAAATAGAAAAAGTTCTTTAATATCAATAATTACTTAAAATATAAATGAAATAAACCAGCTTGGATGGCACAGAACCTAGCATATAAAAATAAACAATATGTTATTAAATGATCAATGGAAACAAAATAGAAAAGTAGAATATGAAAGAGAAGGGGTAGGAGTGAGAGAAAGAAACATCACAGATAAAATTGAAATATGCATAGAGGAAAAATAAAATAAAATATATTACATGGACTGGGGAATGGGAGGGAAATAGGAGACATCTGTTACTGTGACTGGAAGGGTGCACTGGTGAAGGATTATGTACATTGCATGATTTAACCCAACAATAAACAATTTTGTAACAAAGTTTAAAGAAAGAAGAAAAAGTGCTTTACAACTATAATTACTACTACAATTTTTAAAGTAAATATCAATAGTATGATTTTACAACTTGAGGAAAATGAATTAGAAGTTATTTAGCAAATAATACACATTACAACATACCTAGCAATTATGGTTCTTTTTTTTTATTTTGGGGCCACACCCAGCGGTGCTCAAGGGTTACTCCTGGCTATCTGCTCAGAAATAGCTCCTGCAGGCTCTGGGGACCATTTGGAATGCTGGGATTCAAACCAACCACCTGAGGTCCTGGGTCGGCTGCTTGCAAGGCAAATGCCTCTGTGCTATCTCTCTGGCCCCACAATTATGGTTCTTAATATATGTTGCTATGTTGTGAAAAAAGGTTTTCAAATAAAAATTAGCATATGATTTTTCATAACAGCACTATTTCTTAAAACATCAAAATTAGAAACAACTTAAATTATGATCAATTGCTGAACAATATTATTTTGCAAATTTCTCTAAGATAGTTTTATTTTACTACAAGATGACTGACAAATGCCATAATGCAACTATGGAGATATTTGAATATATATAATATATTCTATAATTTGAAGAAATATGCATAGTACATAAGCAAGTGTGTTTACAAATGCTTGCAAGCATGTTTTATGTATACTTCTATGTATATAAATAAAAAGTATTTTACATATACTGTATATGTAAAAATAATTTTTTATGGGTTTATGTTTCTGGGTGTTTTGTTTGTTTGTTTGTTTGTTTTTTGAGCCACACACCGTATCGTTCAGAGTTTACTCCTAGCTTTGAACTCAGAAATCACTCTTGCAGGGATCCAAGGATAATATGGTATGTGCCAAGATTTTAACCTAAGAAAGCCCTATGCAAGCCAAACATTCTACCTACTTTACTATTGCTCCAATGCCATATACTCATGTATATATAAGCATACACAGGATTATATTTCACACAAAATAATACTTTCATTAAATAAAGTTGTCAACAACAGAAGTAGAGTTTAATCGACTACAAGCATGTTGATATTGCAAAATAGATTCTAATTCAAGAGATTTTACAAAGAAAATGCTATGTTAAATATTTAGTGACCCAAACTCTAAATTGACACCCATATAATGCTATTTGTTGTTGTTGTTATTATTATTGTTGTTTTCTTTCTTCAAGAAGCCTAGTACCAGGTGATACCATGGAAACTTCAGTAAGAGTGACAGCATTTGAGCTAGTTATTGAAGAAAGAATTTTAAAATACTAATGGCAATTCTCAATGCAGATAAAGAAAAAAAGTTTAACAAGGATCTTTCTAGGAAAACGTAAGGAAGGGACAACAATCTGTTCTTACAGAGGAGTGTTAAAATCAAAAATGCAGAAAGAAGCCAAAATTTTGAAGCCTCAGGAAACTGGAAAGTGAAAAACCCCAAAGTTGTTGCAGCATAACAGCTCATGATTAGGGAAAACAAAAAGTTTGAAATTGTTTCTAATATCTCATGTGATTTGTATTTGAGCTGCAATGACTTTGGGGTGTGTGTTCCTAGTCACCAGGGATATTAAAGTTTGGAGAGTCAAAGCAAAAGTCATTTTCTGCCTTAGGGATGTTTAGGTCTCTGCTCAGCTCAGTTAATTTAAGTGCTTAACTTTTACTGGTTCACTTAGTAGAAGTTGCTGCTTAAAAAAAATACCGAATCTCAATTATTATATGACCTTTTGGGGATTTAAAAGGCAGTCTTGTCACTGGGTTCAAAAGCATCCCTTACCCTTTCAGGAAACTTTTTCTTCATAGAAGGAAAGGCTTCCCTTCCTTTATTCACAGTTGTGTGTTCTCTAATAAGTGCGCCTTTTCCTTTAGGGCTGACCTGCTTTTACTTCAGTGCATGTTGTTTTCAAAGAGCCATTTGAAGTACAAGAAACCCTTTTTGCTTAAAATAATGAAAGGAAGTTGAAAAAGTAAAATGGAAAATGATGGAGGGATAAAAATTTTAATTTGTCTTGTTTGTTTTTTGTATTTGGAGGCAACTGTAGAGAAATATGAATGCAAAATATTTTGATTTAAACATCAAATTCTAATTAAAATTTAAAGATGAGATATTTGTTTTATTCAATCTAGTTCTATGCCTCACTCTTACCTAACTAGGACATAACCCAACATATTCTAAAGAAAATTTTTTCTTTGGAAATAAAAAAATAACAAGAAAAAAAGAAATCATCTCTTTATATCAATATGTAGGATTCAATCTCTTGAAAATAATTTTGGAAAATTCCCAGGTATGCCAGTTACTCACACAAATTAATTTCTTTATGTTGCTCTCTGATTTGGAGCAATGTTGATTGCAAAGATTTCTGCTATCACAGAGTTGGTGTATTTATTGCTGTTTATGCATGACTTGCTTTTTGTTTTATTACTATTAGATAAATAAATTTTAATATCTCATTTTTACCACTTTTTTCAGTTGCATTTGTCTACATAATATCTAGCATCTCTATTCTGTTCTGTACTGTACCTGTATAAGCTAATTTTATTTTCCTCTTTATTAGACTTTATGAACTTCAGATTTCATATTCTATATACTATAGAACACCTAAGCTTTGTTGCTTGTTTGGCTGGTTTTTAGCCACACCCAGCTATGTTCAGGACTTACATTTACTTGTAGCTCTGTGTTAAGCGATCACCCCTGACAAAGCTCAGGGACACATATATGGTAACAAGGATCAAACTCAGATGACAAGGTTAATAATACCTATGTTCTATTTCTCCAGCCACACATAAAGTATTCTTTTTTTTTGGGGGGGGGGTGGTTCAGACTTCACCCATTTGATGCTCAGGGGTTACTCCAGGCTAAGCGCTCAGAAACTGCCCCTGGTTTGGGGGACCATATGGACGCTGGGGGATCAAACCGCAGTCCTTCCTTGGCTAGCGCTTGCAAGGCAGTGACCTTACCTCTAGTGCCACCTCGCCGGCCCCACATAAAGTACTCTTAAGAGGTTCTATTTCTTCTCAATTAGATATATTACTCAAGGATATATGCTGTAATCCGTTCCCAGGAGAGATTCTCTAACGGAGGTAGGGAGGACGAGTTCTCTTTCCTCCAACTCGGAGAACGCGTCTACCACCCAGTAACCAGTGGTTCTGAGGTGAATCGGCGAGTGAACAGCTCACGGAGAGTCAGACTTGTGGAAATATCAGCTTTATTCGGTGGAAATAACTGAGGTCCAATGAC
>PVKC010028718.1:0-15328 GCA_004027635.1 Crocidura indochinensis
TTTTTTTTTTTTTTTTGGTTTTTGGGCCACACCCGGTGACGCTAAGGGGTTACTCCTGGCTATTTGCTCAGAAGTCGCTCCTGGCAGGCACGGGGGACCATATGGGGAACCGGGGGATCGAACCGTGGTCCGTCCTAGGTTAGCGCAGGCAAGGTAGGCACCTTACCTCCAGCACCACCGCCTGGTCCCAGACGTGTCCATTTTGTTATCCTCTCAGATGACATTTCACCATGAGAGAATGAAGGTCCCCTTTTCACCATATCCCCACCAGCACTGGTTGTTTTCAGTCTTTTTTGTTTGTTTGTTTGTTTTTGTTTTGGTGTCACACCTGGTGATGGTGACGCTCAGGGGTTACTCCTGGCTCTTCGCTCAGAAATTGCTCCTGGCTTGGGGGACCATATAGGACACGGGGGGATCGAATCCAGGTCCATCTTAGGTTAGCACATGCAAGGCAGATGCCCTACTGCTTGTGCTACCACTCCGACCCTGTTTCCAGTTTTTTTTTTTTTTTTTGACCTGTGCTATTCTCACTGATGTGAGATGATTTTGTTTGGTTGTCTAGATTTGGCAGTTTTCTTTTGTTTTGTTTTTGTTTTTAGGGTCACACCCGACTGTGCTCAGGGCTTACTCCTGGCTCTATGCTCAGGGATCACTCCTGGTAGGCTCAGGGGACCATATAAAAGGCTGGGGATTAAGCCCATGCCAACTGTGTCTTGACTGCTATCCTATAGTTCTTGTCCCAAGACAGTTTTTTAAAATAGATTGAGGTGTTCCTTATGCTTCCATAGCAAAGAACTCAGATTCTAACAATATAAAGGACATGTATAAATAAAAGATGAGCAGTCAATTTCTACTTATTTAATTAAACATAAAAAAATAAATCTGCTTGATGGATCTGAGGCTTTTGCTACTAACTACAACCCAGGTTTCCATTATAAAAAAGATTCCTCACTCTTTTTTTTTTGTCATGGAAGCCCAGATTGAGTGAAAGAATACAGAAGGAAAAAAAACATTAATTTTTAAAAGACTTTTGGTCCATACTCAGTAGTGCTCTGCACTTATTTACTCCTTACTCTGGGCACAGAGATCACTCCTGGTGGGAGATCATATCCAGTGCTAGAGATAAAACTCAGGTCAGCTACATGCAAGGCAAGGCAAGTGCCCTACCCATTTACTACACTATCTCTCTAGCCTCATGGTCAGGGGGTGTGTGAGTGTGTGTGTGTGTGTGTGTGTGTGTGTGTGTGTGTGTGTGTGTGTGTTTCCTTTTTGCTTTTGGAGCGATACTCGGTGATGCTCAGGGGTTGCTCTTGGCTCTGTACTCAGGAATCACTCCTGGTGGGTTCGGGGAACCAAATGGGATACTGGTATCAAACCTGTATCAGTTGTATGCAAAGAAAGCGACCTACCTGCTGTACTATCACTCTGGGCCCAAATGGACAATTTTTAAAAATAAGCCAAAGACTTGTCAGGGCTTGGCATAAGAGATTATGATCAGCATTTGATTCTGGGGACCCCAGGTCAAAGAAAGAAGGCAGGGCTGTGGGCTCTGGGTACACTGCCACATTACCATAATTTACATTTTTAATTAATATTACAGTTTATAGTTAGATTTTAGTTATAAAAAAAGAACACCACCCCCCTTCACCAGTTCAACATTCCCACCACAAATGCCCCCGTCTCCCTTCTCCCCCACCCCCTGCCTGCATTGGAGATAGGCATTCTACTTCTCTCACTCATTAATATTGTCACGGTAGTTGTTAGTGTAATTATTTCTTTTAACTGCATTCACCACTCTTTGTGGTGAGCTTCATATCATGGCTGGTCCTTCCAGCCCTAATCTCCGTTGTCTCTGGGTATTATTACAATAATGTCTTTTATTTTTCACGATTTACAGTTTGGCATCATCTACTGAAGCCAAGACTGCATGGATTTCAGGACCGAGTCTGCCCAGTGCCAACAAGTGCCAACAAAATTACATCTTCAGATGCTTCCTGTGTGATCAAAGCAGTGTCTGGAGGCTAGATTTTATATGTCTGAACTTCATGTAATATGAAAGGACAAAGACAGAGATGGGAAACATGTGTCCACCCCCAACCACCAGGATGTCTCTCCTGGCAAATGTTGAGCCGAACTCAGATTCAGACAGAGGGAGACATGCGGTAGACTTCCCTTGAGGGGACTCCAAAGGCAGGCATGACACTCGATGGTGACAAGAATGTGGGGAAACTGAATCTGGTGAGGCTAATGTCCTCCGAGGATCTTCGTCTGTGTGGCTACAGATACCTGCATGCATACCAGTTATGACCATGCTCTATAAATGATAGAGCAATAAAGATATTCAGCGAATAAAGCATTGAAGGTTCACAACTTTCCTAATGAGTCATATTGACTGAGAACTCAGGGTGTTATGGGCCCAGTTTTACACACACATACACACACACACATCTCAGCTACAATCTGAGCCACTGGGGGGACACTCAGAATCATGACATCTGTGGCATGTGTCTAAACTGTTCAGTGTCCCCATCTTTGCTTCACCTCTCCCCACTCTCTTTGATTTCTTTTGTTGCAAGGATCCCAGGTAGACGTGGGGCTCACACTCTTGGTTGTGGTGCTCTAAAGGGGTATGTGCACTTGGCATGTGGGGTGGTTCTGGGGATCAAACTCAGTGCTTATTATACCAACAGGACTGGCAGCCACTATTGGGTTCTTCTTGGTGCTCCATCTTCCCAGCTCTGAAGAAGAAGAGAATGGTCACAGAGCTGAAGACAAATTTCTCTCTGAGAAGTGGGAACACTGCCCCTCTTTCCCGGATTTCTGGAGGGTCTTTCTGGAGTTGAGCTCCACTACCTAGCCCTCCCACTCCAAACCTGGCCCAGCAGGGAGGAATCACAGAGTGCCCATCCATACCTCTCCAGCGTCAGCCCCAGACATGCCAAACGCTTCCCTCAAGGTTCAGACCCAAACAGATCAAGTGGGAAGTAAATGATGGAGAAGTCCTGGGTTTTGGGTCCATCCTGCAGAAGCAGGCTTCCATCCAGGGGGACATTGCACTGGGCATACTGGACACTGCGCAGCTCGGCCAACATGTGGTCAAGACTGTCTCAAAGGAGACTGTCTTGGCAGGGGATGAGAGAAGCTCTAGCAAAATCCAGACTCGGGACCATCCCTTCAGTCTTAATTGGGTTTCTTATGGGACGATTTAGTAGTTAATCCCCTCCTCTAAGACCCGAGGCCTGGCTGCCTGGAAGGAAGACTTTGGGGGGGGGGGTGCTGGGAAGTCTTGGTTTTAGTCACTTGGCCCAAGTTCAATGGCCATTGGGAAGTTGTGCAACTGGCACACGCCATAGCCACCCCCGTCCACGTGGCACGTTAGCCCCAGACTTCTCACCCTCTCTGCCTTCTGCCTGGGTCTCAGCTGCCCCTCTGGCCCCAAATGCACCATGTTCAATGCTTCTGGGTTCCTTCTTGGCCTTCCTGCACACCTGTGCTTGACCAGCACATGGCATCCACCCTATTGCTTTCTGATCCTGGTTCTTTGTCTTTACCAACTCTTCTTTCTGTTTAGCAACCAGTTCTCTGACAGGGGTCAGTAGTGCCCTTGAAAACATGGAGAGTCAGGCACTGGGACCATTGTCCCAAACTTAAGTCAAGACATGTGGGTACCTGACCTGGCCCTGAGTACTTCCTAAGAGTGAAGATAAATGACTAAATCAACTCCCCTCAGGGAATCCAGCCTGGGGAGATGAGCATTATCCCCGTGCCAGCAGGCTTTTGCCCTCTGTTACTACCATTCCTGGTTGAGGTAATGTCAAAAAGAAAGGGTCATATTATTGGGAGATATTTTGGGGCACTTTAATATGAAGGGATGAGAGTGTCCCTCAAGCAGCACAGAAGGGTTCAGAGAACACAGACCCTTTGGGGGCCAAATGTGTGCTCACAGATCAGCTGATGTGGGAGAATTGGAAGTGTGGGGGAGGTCTAAGTTCCTCCTAAGCCAACAGCTCTGGGTGAGCAGAGGGGTTTGCAAAGAGGAGGGGAGGGAAAGATATGAGGGGCCTTAGGTTCAGACATCACAGATGTTTTGTGCTTTCTGCACACAGCGTGCTCCTCTGGAGACCTTCCCACACAAAGAAAGCCCCCCCTTTTCTCATCATCAGATGGCCACATGGGGGATGTCTGCTGGCCTTTGATCACAGACTTGTTTATGGAGCAAGGCTTGGAGAGAGCATTTTTGGTTCAAATAGATGATTAAGTCCCTGCAGGAGATTCCATGCATGGCCTTGAGAACCCAATGTTCTCAAGACATCAGCGAGGGTCTCTCCTTGAAGACCTTCCACTCAGTGCTGGGGCTGGCAGGACACATTATTTATCAGCTGGATTACGTGTGTCCTCTGGCTATAAACCTGGTGCCGGAACCCTGGATGACACATCCAGAACTAGACTAATTTGTCTTCCTGCCTGCCAGCCTCTCTCTCTGTCTCTCTCTGTCTCTCTCTCTGTCTCTCTCTCTGTCTCTCTCTCTCTCTCTCTCTCTCTCTCTCTCCTATATCATTCATAGCAAATTCTGGAGGGGGCTCGGATCCTTGACCTTAAGTTATTTCCCTCAGTTTCCACCCTTTGTTTCTTGTCCCCTCTACACCAGGCCTCAGGCCAGATTCTGGGACAGAATAATGAGTAAGACAGCCCCAAAAAAGCGAGTCTGTGAGAAGAAAAATCATTCCTCGTGTATTTTTTATATAGGGAGCTCAAAATGAGATGAATGAGTGACAGCTAAGCCGCAGACATCTGAAGAAGGAACACAGGTGACTGAGGAAGGGGGAAAGGCAACAGTTTTAAGAGTGCCTGCAAGGGCAAATGCAAACACATCAGCCTGTCTCAGGGATCTGGACACTGAGACATGGCCGGAGCTGTCATCCGGGAGATGCAGGGCAGAAGGAAGGATTCTGGACATAGTTCACAGAGTCGTGGGGCCATAGAAAAGATAAGTAGGAGACTTTACCTCACCACATTGTTTTTCAAATGTGGCTCAGTCCTGCCTCTCCTCATTTTTATTAAGGTTTTTGTTGCTCTTTGTTGCAGACACAAAGGCAAATTCTAGCAGGGATGGTGGAAGGAGCTGACACTCCAGAGGAGGGTGTGGTGTGGGAATGCTTCTTGCATAAAATCTTATCATTATCAATATTTTAAATCACTGTACCTAGAATAAAATTACCATTCCCCCAAAACAATCTAAGCAGAGACTGAGGTCCTTGTAATGGTTAAGTCTGAAAACTAAGCAAGGGATGGGAAAGTGTTAGTCCTGTGGTCTTGAACAATGTCATACCCTGAACTTCTTTTATTTTTTTTACTTATATGACTTATTTTAGTTAACATTGTGATTATTTTTTACAGTTACTTTATTAGATGTGAGCATGCATAAGTATATTACTTTTTTTTTTTTTTTGGTTTTTGGGTCACACTCAGCGGTGCTCAGGGGTTACTCCTGGCTCTACGCTCAGAAATTGCTCCTGGCAGGCTTGGGGCCCACATGAGATGCCGGGATTCAAACCACTATCCTTTCTCATGCAAGGCAAACGCCCTATCTCCATGCCATCTCTTTGGCCCTATATCACATATATTTACACATACAGATATACATGAATTCATACCATTTGTGAGAATAATAGAGCATAAACATGAGATCATTTGGGATCAAACCTAGGCATTGACATATATGTCATCTACTCTACAAATTGAATCACATTCCTAGCCTCCTCCTCCTCTTTTCTTTTTCTTTTCTCTTTTTTTGGGGGAGGGGTCCACACCCAGCAGTGCTCAGGAGTTACTTCTGGCTCTTTGCTCAGAAATCACTCCTGGCAGGCTCGGGGGACCATATGGGATGCTGGGATTCGAACCACCGTCCTTCTGCATGCAAGGCAAACACTCTACCTTCATGCTATCTCTCTGGCCCTCCTCCTCTTTTCTTTTTTTTTTTTTTTTTTTGGTTTTTGGGCCACACCCAGTGACGCTCAGGGGCTACTCCTGGCTATGCGCTCAGAAGTCGCCCCTGGCCTGGGGGGCCATATGGGGCACGGGGGAATCGAACCTCGGTCCATCCAAGGCTAGCGCGGGAAGGCAGACACTTTACCTCCAGCGTCACCGCCCGGCCCCATCTCCTCCTCTTTTCTTTTCTTCGTTTTCTTCTTCTTTTCTTCTTTTTCTCCTTCCTCTTCTTTTTCTTCTTTTTCTGCTTCTTACTCTTCTTCACCTTATTCTTCTTACTCTTCTTCTATGCTGTGAACTTTTTTAGATGTTAGCAACTTGCCTTCTCTTCTCTTTTCCACGATGGCCCATGCATATAGACACCACCAGCAGCCACTGCCACCATGATCATCAACATCCCTATTATCATTATTATCATCATCAGACCACCATCAACATTACCACCCCACCCCCACCCCACCATCACCACCCCCACTGCCATTACCATATCATCATAATCACCACTATCACCATCATTATTTTAATTAATTTTGGGTGTTGTGGGTTTTGTGCTGTGCTCATTAGTTATTACTGTGTAGTTAATCTAAAATTAGTGATTGAGACCTCAAATATGGAGGCTTGATAATACAAGTAAGGTTCAGTGGGCAGTTCTCATGCCTTTGGCAAGCTGTTGGTCTGAGTTGGCTTGCTCCTAGGGATTAACCAAGCTTTGGCTGGGAGGGTTAGTGGTGTGTGATGAGTCATATGTCATCCATCAGGATAGCTTGAGCTTCACAGACTATGTGTGTGAATATACATAAATCCCAAAGCATGTTAGTAACTCACTTAGAGGAAGACAATATTACAAGGCCATCCCATGTTCAAAGGGCAGGAGACAGTCTCACTAGCCAGCAGGTCCAGCTGTGGGAGAGTGTGAAATATCAGGATAATTTTGGCCAACAATTTATCCTGCAGGCATTATCTTTTTTTTTTTTTTTTGGTTTTTGGGTCACACCTGGTAACGCTCAGGGGCTACTCCTGGCTATTCGTTCAGAAGTCGTTCCTGGCAGGCACGGGGGACCATATGGGGAACCGGGGGATGGAACCGCGGTCCGTCCTAGGTTAGCGCAGGCACCTTATCTCCAGGGCCACCGCCCGGCCCCGGCATTATCTTTTTTTAACCTCCCTCAATACAGTTGAAGTTCTATTCTGCTAATGAAGAAGAGAAGGCACAGAGTAGAACTCTGTGCAAGAAACTAGTAGTCTTATAGAGCTAAGATTCCAAATTCAACATATATGGCACTCTGGTCAGTATTTCTAACCTGAAGATGTACTCCCATATGCAGGCACTGTTCTAAGGGCTTTGCATTCATGAACTCATTTAATCCTCCACATGTTCATTGGTGGATAGAGTATGATTTTTTTTAGGCATTGGGGTGAAGGGTTAGAAAGTTCCTGAAGGTAGGGGCTGGCGAGGTGGCGCTAGAGGTAAGGTGTTTGCCTTGCAAGCGCTAGCCAAGATCTCGACCGTGGTTCGACACCCCCTTCCCCGGTGTCCCATATGGTCCCCCCAAGCCAGGGGCAATTTCTGAGCACTTAGCCAGGAGTAACCCCTGAGCATCAAACGGTGTGGCCTGAAAAAGAAAACAAAACAGAAAGTTCCTGAAGGTAGAAATCACTGCATCCCACTATGGCAAACCCTCCATTAACACAATGTCTGCTCATATATTCATCAAACCACTATGGGAGAGAACAGAGACTTGGGAAACAAGCATTAGTTCAGTCACCCAGTGATCATTATCTGGGACCCCTATTACTCCACTTCCCATAATGACTGGGTGTCTATTCCAGAAGGTACACCCCAAATTAGACCTAGCTTTATTTGGGTGTCTCTGACATGGACAAAGCATTAGATCAGTGTCCAAAAACCTGAGTGACTTAATTGTGTGATCCTGGATAAATCGCTTGGGAGACCTAATTTTTTTTTTTTTTGCCATCTGAAAGGTGAGGCAATACACTATTGTCCAGATCTTTGAGCTGCATCAAAGATGTGAGAGACCAATGGACACCAACTTTCTCAGGAGACAAAGGACCAACTCAACTTCTGCTCCCTCCATATTGGTTGAACTCCATGGGATATATCAGCATCCTAGCCTCATCTCTTGCTCAGTTGCACCCTGGCCTCATGGTGAGCTTCTGTGGTTCAGCCCCCTGCAAGATCACAGCAGGAATTTTGCATGGCATGGATCCCCTTGCCTTCAAGGAAGGAATCATAGTGGCCTAAGCACTCTAAGCCAACCTCCTGGACACACAAAGATACTTGTTCCTTGCACTCTAAAGTACTTTGCTCCAAGGCTCAGATCTGGTTTCCCAGCATGCTCAGGGGAGGAGAAAGTGGACCATGAAAGACAGGAAGTGGCTAGTGAGAAGTGAGAGGAAATGGAGTTGTTTCTTCTCTTCTCCAACACTTCCATCCCTGTTGACCCATCTCCCTGTGGCTACTAAGAGACCTAGAATAATTGAGCTTCCCACCTTCCACTCTTACTCATGCTCTGTTATTTTCCATGCATTGATGGTATCTGCCTTTATTCCCTCCATTCTTCATTCATTGTTTCCTTTTGATCCTTGTTATCACAGATCTTTGCTTTGAAAGTGCTTTGAAAGTGCACTTTACTTGAAGGCGCTACCCAAGCTTCACCTCCAGCTCCACTGCCTTGGATACCCAAAGAGAAGTCATGGACAAAGTTTGTCAAATTGCAATGGATCAGAAAACCTTGTGAGGGGTCATATCTTATGTGGATGAGGACACAGAGCAGTGATATTGTGCTCCAATGCCAGGGAGGATGGAAAGTGGGGGAGCCACCTTAAAAAAAATTGAGAGCAGCACTGGATCAACAGTACAGGGTGTGTGTGCTTGCTTGTTACATGACTAATCCATATGGTTCCCAAAGCACTATCAGGAGTAATTCCTGAGTGCGGAGCCAGAAATATTTCCCAATATTGCTAGGTATGACCTCCAAACAAACAAACAACAAACAAAAACATTGAGCAGCTTTTTCATTTTAAATAGACACTCACCCATCATATAGCCTGATTTTTCTACTCCTGGGTATTTTACCCAAGAGAAAGATAAAAACATATCCCTACAAGGGCTTGAATGAAGCTAAATATTTGTAGTTGTTTTATTTTCAAATTGCCTCAGACTAGAAACAACTCAAAATGTCCCTTCACGAGTGAATGCAGAAATAATTGGTGATATTTTATACCACAGAATTCTGTTCAACAGTAAAAATGAATAAATACCGATTAACCCAACATGGATACATTTCAAAGTTAGGCTGTGTGACATAAGAAGTCAAAGAAAGAAAGAATTTGTTTTGTTGGCTTCTGGTTAGAGAAACTCTAGGACAAACAAAAGAATCTAGAATAAAATAGAGAAAAGTGGGGGCCGGGCGGTGGCGCTCGAGATAAGGTGCCTGTGCTAACCTAGGACGGACCGCGGTTCAATCCCCCAGTTCCCCATATGGTCCCCCGTGCCTGCCAGGAGTGACTTCTGAGCGAATAGCCAGGAGTAACCCCCGAGCGTCACCGGGTGTGGCCCAAAAACCAAAAAAAAAAAAAAAATAGAGAAAAGTATTCTGGGACTGAATGGAGAAGGGATGAATGGCCAAAGGAGAGGAATTTTATTTGCTTATTGATTGATGGTTTTAGATTCATGCCCAGTAATACTCAGATGTTACAATTGGCCCTGAACTCTGGAATTACTCCTATATGGGGAGTGGGGACCATATGGGATGCTGGGAATTGAACCCGGTTGACCATGTGCAAGACAAGAACCTTACCCACTGTTCTATCACTCTGGTCAGAAGAAGACATTCAAAGATGATAAGATATCTGTCATTTTGATTGTAGTTATAGTTTCATGGGAAGATATTAATAGAGAGGTGAACACATACACACACAGAATACACTGAGGGAGACAGAGAGAGAGAGAAAGAGAGAGAAAGAGAGCCAGAGAGAAATAACCAAGCTATAAGTGAACTCAAGCAAAGATTTCCAGAAACAATAAGTCCAATGCTATTTAAAGCATGTCAGTACATAGAAGGGGGGAAAAGAAAACACACAAATTCCTGTTATGAATGCAGCATAACATTGCTACTATCCCCAATCTAGCAAAAAAAATAGCAGATTAAAATTGCTCAGTTCACACTTGCAGAGTTATTATTAAACTCTCAATCAGCCGCACTGCGCCTGACCTGGTTTCAGCACTGTTTCATGTGCCTTTGTGTTTCAGATGTTCACATCAGTGTGTCTTTGTGTGGGTTTCATTGGGCTTTTCACAGGCATCTCATATGATGGAGTCAGTGCATCGGCTTCTAAGACAGCTGTCCCTGGAGCTTTTTTCTAGCCTAATGTGGGTCCTTGATGCTGTTCCCCGAACTCTCTACTCTCAAATCACCCCACTAACCATGCTCATGCTCATGCCTTACCTGGTATCTACTTCATTGTTTGACTTTTCCTAGAAAGCCCACATAGTCTTCTGAGTAGCCTTTTCTCTAGGATCCATCCTCCACAATTTTTTTTTTTTTTGGTTTTTGGGCCACACCCAGTGACGCTCAGGGGTTACTCCTGGCTATGTGCTCAGAAGTTGCTCCTGGCAGGCACAGGGGACCATATGGGAACCGGGAGATCGAACCGTGGTCCATCCTAGGCTAGCGCAGGCAAGGCAGCAGGCACCTTACCTCCAGCGCCACCGCCCGGCTCCCCCTCCACAAATTTAACAATGGAGCATGGCCTCCATCCTGCTCCTGTGTCTGCTGCATGCACAGCTCCTAAATGAAACTTCCAGTTCTTATCCTGCTGCTCCATGCTCTCTGGGCACTTCCTGTTAAGGCTCTATCTCTCAATCCCAGGACTTGCAGAAGGAAGTACATGCTGTCTTGCCCAATTCATACCTTGACCTCATTCTAATTCAGCTTCCAATGCCATGTATGGCACATGGTGAATGACCCACCCAGGGCATCTTTCCTCTCTGGTCACCAGCAGGCAGTTGCATTGGGGCCCCTCATGTGACTTTTGATTCAAATGCCCAACTCAACATGAAGTCTGACACTGCTCACATGCCCCTGAAGGCTTATACTAAGGTGATATCCCAAAACTATGCATCACTTCATTTAATCATTTGATGGGAAGAAGGGCTCATATTGGGCCCGGAGAGATAGCTCAGCAGTGTTTGCCTTGCAAGCAGCCGATCCAGGACCTAAGGTGGTTGGTTCGAATCCCGGTGTCCCATATGGTCCACTGTGCCTGCCAGGAGCTATTTCTGAGCAGATAGCCAGGAGTAACCCCTGAGCACAGCCGGGTGTGGCCCAAAATAAAAAACAAACAAACAAAAAAGGACTCATATCTATATACTTTATTGTACAGTTTTAATCATAAGTGCTTTCCTGAATTCTGAAAGTACTTCTAAAAAAATTATTCCCCCCACACCCGGTGTCATGAAAATATCCATATTTGTAGTCAGTTGGCCAGAGAGTTGGTGCCCTTTGGGTCCATAAAGTGTGACGGTCTCTGGAGTAGAGTCCTTTTACTGAGGCCTATGTTCTTTTTTTTTTTTTTTTTTGGTTTTTGGGTCACACCCGGCAGTGCTCAGGGGTTACTCCTGGTTCCATGCTCAGAAATTGCTCCTGGCAGGCATGGGGGACCATATGGGGCACCGGGATTCGAACCGATGACCTTTTGCATGAAAGGCAAACGCCTTACCTCCATGCTATCTCCCGGGCCCCGAGGCCTATGTTCTTAAGGAGTGGATAATTCTGGGGAATTGGTACCAGACAAGTGTTGCAATGCTGTAATAGCCAGTAACATTTCTAAATGAAAAGAAAGAAGTACATTAAAATTAACCACATCCTTATAAGACAATGCTGACTTAATAAATTCACAATGAATGACTGAAATGAGGAAATAATCTCTTTGCAATCATCACAGCAACAAAAGGCTGCAAGAAATGCTGGAAGGAAACATCAATGGATGCTGAAAAGGCATGAAGATTGATGAAGCAAAAAAGATTTACATATTTCTAAAGGGTCACTCCACAGAAGACCAATTTCAAAAGAGAGGAAATATTGTTACTCCATAGTGAAGAAACCCCAAATTATGATTTTAACCAAGAGATAAAATATAGTAGCATTAGGAACTGAGGGAGCTCAGAAAGGTGAAACAGAGGTTTTGCATGCAGGAGCTCTGGCTGGGTTCAACACCCAGCACTGCATAGTCTGTCAAGGAAGGCTGGGTCAGGGCTGAAGAGATCGCATGGAGGTAAGGCATTTGCCTTTGATGCAGAAGGTTGGTGGTTCGAATCCCAGCATCCCATATGGTCCCCTGAGCCTGCCAGGAGCGATTTCTGAGCATAGAGCCAAGAGTTACCCCTGAGCACTGCCAGGTGTGACCGCCCCCCCCAAAAAAGGAAGGCTGGGTCAGTTTCATAAACTGTTACCAACCCAGGAATAACCCAAGCACCTTTGGTGTGGCCCCAAACTAATAACAATAATAATAATAACAATGAGTATTATCAACAATAAGAAAAACTGATATTATTAGCCTATTCATAAAAATATACTAAGAAAAACACTTCCCCAGTGATATACCTATAAAAATAATTTGAGTTAAATCAGAAAAAAGGATTACACAAATCCACCTGAGATATCATGTGAAATCTCTTATCTTTTTACTTTATTTATTTACTGATTGATTTGGGGGGCCACACCCAGCCATGCTCAGGTGTTACTCCTGACTCTGCACTCAGAAATAGCTCCTGGCAGGCTAGGGACCAATATGGAATGCCGGGAATCAAATTGGGTCCCAGGCCGGGTCCCTCCCAGGTCGACTGTATGCAAGGCAAATGCCCTACTGCTGTGCTATCTCGCTGGCCCCATGAAGTGAAATTTCTGACCTGCATTTCCCTCACAAAGACAAATGGAAGCCAGAAATGTAGCTAAGTGATGGAATACAAGTTTAAGTAGATGAGGCCCTTCTTCCCAGGAGGATCTCTGAAGAAACAGTGGGTTGAACACTGGCAAGCACAGCTCCATTTATTGCATAGCCAGAAATCATCTACAGAAAAAGCTTCACTCCTTCCCAACCAGAGACTGAGCATGTATGGTCTCAGTGTGGATTCAAAGAGGCCAGATCACCGTGATCAGTATTTTGGGTGCTCGCCATGGAGGGTGAAATCACATATGGGAATTCACATAGTCAGAGGTGACAGCCATGCAGAAACCAAGGTCTGGAACAAAAATAACAAAAAATTTTCAAAAGTTAGTCCTATGAGCTGGAGAGATGATGCAGGAATTATGGTGCTCCACGTGGTACCCAGAGTATCTCTTAGTGTAGTTCTGGTGGCCCCTGAGCATTGCCTAAGTGGCCAAAGGTAATCCCCAGCACTCGGGCATGAGCAGCACCAGCATATTCTTGGACTCTTGCAATGAATTGCTAGCCTGATTGGTCATAATCAGCTGTGAGGGGCCTCCAGGTTTTCTGAGTATTGCTTGGGAGCATGTCCTCCCATACCACACACACACACACACACACACACACACACACACACACACACATCCTGGTGAATTAGGCTAGTGGCAAATGAACGTGCTATATCTCCCCACTCCCATGGAGAACAGCAGAGTTGGACCATGACCCAGAGATGGTGAATCTAAGATCTAAGACTGACTGTGGAAGGGTACAGAAGACTGTTAGCAACCACCAAGGCTGAGGGACAACATAAAATTTTCTCACTGGGATGTTTCCAGAGATAAAGGCAGGACATGCTGTTCCCATAGCTGATAAAATAGACTTTCAATTGGAAGGAAGAGATGCTATAAGGCAGGGGAATATTATATATTGATCAAGGACCCATTTGGCAAGAAGATAGAAGAATCATCAATAATATAGTCACCCTACAGAGGGCATCCACATATATAAAACAATTCATAACAAATCTCAAGGGCCACACTAGCAGCAGCACAACTAAAATATTTCAACACACTCAGTATTATAGTGAACAGATCACAGAACAAAACCTCAACAAGGACAGAAAGGCTATAAATGGTTCAGAGATGGACTTAATAAAAACATTCAGAAACTTCCATTCCCAAAGACAGAGATATGCAATTTTTCTCAAGTACACACAGAACTTTGTCAAGGAAAGATCATATGCCGAGGCACAAAAGAAGTCCATAAAAACACGAAAACTGAAATCAGATCCGGCATCTGTTCTGACCACAATGGTAGGAGACTAGAATTCAATAACAGCAAAGAAAATAGGAAGCCAGCTTCCAAGCATGTTAACTGCAGACTTCTGAAAACCACTTGGGTCAACAAAGGAATGGAAGGGGAAATTTAAAAATGACCGGAGAATAATAAAACTAAGAGATGACTTAGGATATTTTAAAAAAGGGGGTGAACTGGGAAAGTTCATTGCTATGCAATAAAGAAAGCCTCTTCAATAAATAGAGTAACTAATAGAAAAGAAACTTAACTCATGCAAACAAGCCAGCAAGTAAACAATCAATTATGTGCATATACGTATACATATATATTTTTGTAATGTCTAAGATTATGTATAGACTTTTGGTATATCAATCATTGTAGGGCCTCCGCAGTAGTGTTTGGGGGTTGTTGGTTACTCCCAATGGTAGTTTGTTCCACCTATGTGGGCTTGACAGAATGGAGTATGGCCTGGATCTGTGTAGGCTAGGGGCCAGCAAGAATACACCTGGTAGTGTACAGGGGTCCATGGGGTACTATGATCAACTTAATCTTGTGTTTGCCTCTAGTTCTTGGAGTTATCTCCCTAATTTCTGATTGTCATTTTTTTTTTTTTTTTGGTTTTTGGGTCTCACCCGGCAGTACTCAGGGGTTACTCCTGGCTCCATGCTCAGAAATTGCTCCTGGCAGGCACGGGGGACCATATGGGGCACCGGGATTCGAACCGTTGACCTTTTGCATGAAAGGTAAACGCCTTACCTCCATGCTATCTCCCGGGCCCCTCTGATTGTCATTTATACATTTAGAAATCTGAAAGGGGACTGGAAGAGAAGCTGTATAGGGGCTGAGGTACTTGCAACCAACCCCATTTTTTTTGTTTGTTTGTTTTTGGGTCACACCTGGCAGCACTCAGGGGTTATTCCTGGCTCTATGCTCAGAAATCGCTCCTGGCAGGCTCAGGGGACCATATGGGATACCTGGATTCAAACCACCGACCTTCTGCATGCAAGACAAACACCCTATCTCCATGTTATCTCTCCAGCCCTTCAGCCAACCCCATTTCAATTCCTGGCACTGCATATGGTTCCCCCAACATCTC
>PVKC010028719.1:0-15336 GCA_004027635.1 Crocidura indochinensis
AAAAGTAAGAAATTTGGGGCTGGGAGCTGAATCAAGCTGCCTGTCAGGTAGAGGTGGAGGGGTGGTTGACCCAGGCCTGACCAGGCCAGCAGTGCTCTGCCATTGTGGCTGGGATAGGAATGCTAAATGGTAAGCCACGTCTCCATCTAAATGGTAGAGGGGTGTGGGGAATTGATGTCTTTCTGACAGGTAGAGGGAGAGGAGAAACCTTGCTGCAGTTGGGGCAGGTGGAGAGGACCTAAGCCTTCTGGCAGGTAGTGAAGGAGATTTGTGGGCAGGGCCAAACCTCAGCAACCTCAGCCCTCATCCCACCTAGACCTGCACTCCAGAGAAGGAACCCAGGCCCACTCCACAGGTGACAAAGAAGGACTGTAATCTTAAGGCATTACACTCCAAGCCAAAGCACCAAATGTAAAGAAATAAGAATAAACTAAGGAAGACACTAACAACTAGGGATATGGAGAGAAATCCTAGCAAGTCCAAGTCCACCAAAATGCATCGGCACAATAGATGAGAACCTATAAGCAGCAATGAAAGCCATGGCAATAGAAATAGGAATCACTTGCCAGCGAATTAAAGAAATCCATAGATGAACAGATCAAACAATTTAAAGAACTTTTACAAAAAATGAGAGAATCCATAAAAATGGAATTAAAGGAAATAAAATGTCTTAGCAAGCCATAATAGTAGAATTACACAGTTGGAGAATCGCAGAGAAGAACTTGAAGAAAAACTGCAAACCAAAAATGACAAAGAAGCCATAAGGAAATGAAAGGTAAATCATTGGAAGAAAAAGTTAGGTGTTTAATGAACAAAAACAAAAGAAATAATCTACAGATTGTAGGATTACCAGAAGGGGAGGAAATAAGGAAAGGGGAAGAACAAGTGGTCAGGGAAATAATAGCAGAAAACTTTCCCACTGTCTGGAAAGGGGATTGAAAAGAGTCCCTAATAAAATAAACCCAAATAAACTAGTATCAAATAATCCAAATGGCAAAAAAAAACCCAAAACCAAAAACAAATAAACAAAAAAAAACACAAAGAGAAAGATGAACTCCTTAAAGCAATAAGGGAGGAAAAAAGTCTCAAATAAAAAGGAAGGAACGTAATTAAACCAGATCTCCCATTTGAAACAATTTAAGCTGGAAGAGAATAGAATGACATAAACTACTGAATGAAAGAAACTTTCAACCTACAGTCCACTACCTGGCAAAACTCTCATTCATATGGGAGGGAGGACTAAAAATTTCCCAGACAAAAAAGAACTTGCAATATTTGTGCAAACAAAACCGATTCTAAATGTCCTACTCAGAGATGAATTACACAATCCAGACCCCTGGTTTTAGCAATATTCACCCTACACAATACAACTGAACAACAGCATTCTCTGTCAATAAGCTCCTGAAATATCAATGGACTAAACTCTCCCATTAAAAGACCCATAGTAGAGAGTTGGATTAGAAAACAAAAACCAGATTTATGCTGCCTGCAAGAGACACACCTACAAGTACAGGATAGTCACAGGCTTAGAATAAAAGGATGGAAATCAATTATTCAAGTCAATAAAAAAATTTGAGACAGCCATTCTTATATCAGACCAAATTGCATTTAACCTCAAGAAAGTAATCAGGGTCACTACTTACTGATCAGGGGAATACTAAACCAAGAAGTACTAACTCTGGTCAATATTTATGCACCAAATGCAGAGCCAGCAAAATATGTAAGGCATTTGCTTGCAAACCTGGAGAAACAGGAAATGTGATAGTAGTTGCAGATCTCAATACTCCACTATCACCCCTGGACAGATCCACCAGACAGAAAACTAGCAAAGAAATAAGAGCTCAAAATGAGAAATTAGAAGAACTAGAGCTAATGGATTATATAGGGCCCTCCACTCCCAGAAAGCAAAATACACATTCTTCTCAAGGTTCTCACATGGAACCTTGTCCATAATAGATCATGCATTAGGGTATGAATTTAACTTAGATAAAGTCACAAATATAAGGATTATTAGAAGAAGCCTATGAGATCACTATGCAACAGAGGTCAAGATTGACTGTCCAAAGAAGCTATGGAGAAAATCCAACAACTGGAGATCAAACAACATGCTGCTCAACAACAGCTGGATCATTGAGGAACTCAAGGAAGAAATAAAAAGATATCTTGAGACAAATAATAATGAAGTGACAAATTGTAAAAATCTGTGGGACACAACAAAAGCAGTAATTAGGGGACACTCATAGCAAAACAAGCTTATGTCAGGAAAGAGGAAAATGACAAAAAACAGCAATTTAAAGGGACACCTTAAGAAGCTGTAAAAACAGCAGCAAAGAAACCCAAACACAACCAGAAGACAAGAAATAATAAAAACCAGAGCAGAAATAACCAACATAGAAACTAAAAGAATAATGCAAAAATGTCAAATGGATCAGGAGTTGGTTTTTCAAAAGAATACACAAAATAGACAAACCACTGGCAAGACTCACAAAAAACAAAAGAGGGTAAACAACCAAATAAATAGGATCACAAAAGAAAGGAGAGATTACAACAGAACCCCCCAAAATCCAACACATCATGAAGACTTATTATGAACAACTATACTCAGGTTAGAGAACACAGAAAACCGACAGATTTTTGGAAAATTATCATCTTCTAAGACTGAATAAGGAGAATATAGAAAGCTTAAACAGTCCAATCACATCCAAGGAAATTGAATCAGTAATTAAGAAACCAACTCTGAAACCTTCACTGACGAAATGCCCAGAAACTGGGAAAACCTCCCAACTCTGACGTACCAACCAATTCCCTTTTATTTGCTTTATTGACTTTTTTTTTACCTCATTTTACTATATATACCTGTTTTTCGGTTCTCATCTATTTTATATTTTGCTCTCCCTTCATCTTTTTATTAATTTATACCTAAGCTAATTATTTATCTTAATTCAGCTAATCCTTAAGAGCTCAGACCCATCCTATTAGGGTCATATCTCACTATATGTATGTATATATGATACTATATGTGTCATCACTAATGTATGTGTTTATGTGGACATAAGCATTGAGAGAGGACTCCTCTATGAGAGCCAAACCTGAATTGAAAAAAATCCATGTCTATGGTATATATACCCCTCCTATATACTATCTCTCCCCTCTCCTTCAGAAATCCTACTATTGCTTCACCCCATTTCGAATCCAATATTCCACCTTATTGATACACTTTAGCCTCAGTTCTTAACCAATTAGGTATCAATACCGACCTCCTGCCCCACTAAGCCATCACCCAGCTCCCAAGCTCCCTACTCAGCCCCACATCTCATTCCCTGACTAGAAACTACAACCAACACCCCTGTTGACTCATGCTCTATGGCCTTCCTTCTCACCCCACTTTCAAATGTAGCCTGTTGCTTGATACTGGACTCAGATCCAGAAGTATCCCAGTGCAAGAACTCTCCCTAAGCCCTTTCTGCTCCAAATCATTTCTCAAACTCAACAAGACCAGGGTGTGTGATGAAAATGTGACCCAGATTCCACCTGCATAAGATTATCTCAAAAGACAATGGGGGAGCCTACATTTCCTTTATAAGTTTAAGACTATGTAATACTACCTCTTAACCTGTTTATCCCCAAATCTAGTGTCTCCTGCATCACTTTATTCCCTTAATTACTTTTTTAAACTCATTTTTATTTATTTTTCCTTTATACATGTGAGTATATATATATATATATGTATATATATATATTGGTTTTTGGGTCACACCCGGCAGTGCTCAGGGGTTACTCCTGGCTTCATGCTCAGAAATTGCTCCTGGCAGGCACGGGGGACCATATGGGGCACCGGGATTCGAACCGATGACCTTTTGCATGAAAGGCAAACGTCTTATCTTCATGCTATCTCCCGGGCCCCTATATTTATATTTTTTATCTTGTTTTTGTTTTCTTCTCTTCCTTAGCTTCATCTGTTTTGGTCCTGCTTGATACAAAAACCTACAAGAAAATCTTGTCTGGGATAGTAGCTCAGGTCAAAACCAGGGCACAGTGATGATGAAGCCTGACATTCTCACCCCCAAATGCACCAGCAATATAATATATGGCACAATTCTTTTCTGTAAAGATATACTAAAAAAGGGTAAATTTTACATATAGAAACAAACTCTTATATTAGGGATAAGAACTCATATATATATTACAATACAGGGGCACTTCCCACCTTCAACATATTTCAGGTGGACTCAACTTCAACTTCAGGTGATTAGACAGTGACCATCCAACCCCGAACCCTAGATCCCAGATATAGAACCAACACAGTTCTCTGCAACAGCTCCAGGAACCAAAATCACTCTGTTACATTTAATACTGCTCTTAAACCAACATGTGCCAGTTTTGATATGACATCCTGAGAATGAGGAAATGGCTTACCAACTGTACAACAACCAAGATCTCTAATTCCAGAGGTCTGACTGAGACAACTGCAACTGAGCATTATCTTCTGGAAATATAATGAAAGACTCTATCCTATGCTTTGTCTTAGGATCAGTGCAAAAACCAAAATGACCAATTACAGAAGACTGATTAAAATAACAGTGATGGAACAGATCCTCTAAATTAGAACCATAAAGAAAGATTTCATCCTAGGCTCCATCCTATGACCTGTGAACTTGTTAAGATCTCTAGCTACAGAGGCCTGATTTTATCATCCATGAATGATAGAAAAGTTTCCAGACACAACAAAAGGACCAAGGGGAGCGTAAAAGAACATGTACGGAACCTGTAGTTATTATCATGACAGTATACTTCTTGGGCAGAGAAACCCTGTCTTTTTTTTAGGCCAAGGGAATTCCCTTTCTAATCACCCCAATATTTACTGTCTGTGCAGCAAAAAATGGGCACAATTAAATTTTTTTTGGTTTTGTTATTTTTTTTATTATTTTGTGCTTTGTTTTGTTATTATTTCAGGACCATGGGTATTGTATGGTTGTTGCCTTTATTGCTGTGGTGCTTTTCTGGTTTACTGTTTGATTTTTTTGTGTATTGTTGCTATGTTTTTCTTCCTTTTTCCCTTCTCTTTTTTTCTTTTTTTTTTTACTAATATCTTTAAGCACCTTTATTACAAATATAATTGTAGTTGGGTTTCAGTCATGTAAAGAACCAAGGACTCCTCCCATTTTTTACTTGTTTGATTTTTTTGCCCCAATTTATTTTTTTCTTTCCTTCGAACAGAACCACATAATTTGAAACATATTGTTCTACCTTACAAATGGAGGGGGAAATAATGGAGTGTATCAAGACCAAATAGTTGTATGAACATTAAGTAGAAACAAAAAATGATCAGACTTAAATACCAAATCCAAAGTCAACAACAACAGAATCCATACCCAATCTGCAACCAGCTAGACACAGAGGTGATCACTTATACTAGCAGTCTGGGTGATAAAGGAGGGAGATATGGGATACATGCTGGGAACAGGGGTGGAGGGAGGACAACATTGGTGGTCAGAATTCTCTGATCCAATGCCACTATGTATCTAAAATATTACTGTGGAAGATTTGTAATCCACTTTGGTCAATATAAAAATGATAAAAAAAACAAACAAAGAAAATAAGAAATTTGTTCTTTGGAGTCAATATGTTGGAGGAATATTTCCCAGAATATATAGACAATATACAAATGTCAGATGGTTATACTATCCTCAGTTTTTTACTCATATAATAGTTCTACATAAGATAAATAGATATATACACATGCACATTAGAATAGCATTTAAAAGTTTTATACTTAAAATAATATAGTTTTGATTCTGTTTAGAGCTAGATACCTTGAAAAATCAAAGAATTCCATTAAAGCTTCTATTTTCTAATGAACAAAAGACAAATATTTGGATTATTGTGTCCAGTTCATTTATGTTTAGGTATAGTTTCTGTGACATACCCTGCAGTGCTCAAAGATTACTCCTAGTTCTACACTCAAAGTTCACTCCTAGCTAGGATCAGGAACCATATGGTGAGCCAGATAGCAAAACGTGGTTGACAGCACTTTCCCTACTTGTTTACTATCACTCTGCCCCATCCATACATGTTTATGTTTAAGAGGAAGTAATTTCATAACTAAGAAGTAAATAATTGTATAAGTGAAACTTACAAATACATCTTGGAGTTGGTACCCATCCGGTATCTGTGCATTTTACTCTAGTATCCTTATTTGAAGGGTGAAAGTCACCTTTGCATTCATATGTGATTAAATCATCACCCCTATATATGCGTTTTTCAGGTTTGTAGGCACCATTTGGAATATAAGGACGAGTACAAGTTATTTCTGAAAAGAAAAATAAAAGAGAGAGGTGAAAAAGAATAAATTATTAACCATAGAAATAAGTACACTAAAATATAGAAGTGGATTTAACATTTTTTATCTGTTAAAAAGAAACATAGCCTCATGTATTTCCTGCTATATCACTCATAGTTTCTTTCATTCTCTTTGAATTAATATATGATTATCTACTCTGGATTCCTGAATTTGTTTTCATTTTTCACCATCAAAACTTACTGATATAGTTTCTATTTGGTAGGGGGGTTCGTTGTTCCTTTTTTTTTGGACCACACCCAGTGATGCTCAGGGTTTACTCCTGGCTATGATCACAGAAATTGCTCCTGGCTTGGGAGACCATATGGGATACCGGTAGATCGAATTCGTTCTTGGTTATTCCATGCAAGACAAACACCTTTCCACCTGCATCACTGCTTTGGCCTCTGTTGTTCTTGATGTTTATTTTTTTAAAGTGCCATCGTCATTGTATTTATATTACATCTGTGACCAATGAAATATTGTACCAAATTGTCTATTGAGACTTTATTCATCTGGTATTAATATATTGTAACTTTTAAAGTAAAATCTGACTGACCTTTGATCAGCAATGTAATTGTTTGGTGTTGTTTATTACATGATAATCAGGAAAATTATTGTAAACCTAATTCTGGTAGATTTATTTTATAAAATATAGGATGCGGTATCAAAATTTTCTGATTTTCTGTATGTCTTTTTTTCAAAGTATTATACCAATTACTCTCAAAAGAAGACTTGCAGAATAGTTTCGGGATAGGTTGTAGTTTATAAGTTGCCATAACTAAAAATAAGCCAACAGAATGTATTTTTGTACATGTTTGAAATAAGATAGGTTTTGTTGGGACTTACTTAGAAGGATATGAGGGGAGAAGAAAAGGAAGATTATATTCAAGAGACAACATGGACTTTTCTCCAAAGTGGAAATAGCAAGCAAAAATAGAAAGACAAGCAAATCAGTTAGGTATGTGTTCAAGGGAGAACACAGTTTTGAAGAGCAAGCCTACCACCATATAGAATGTATACCCCTAGAGAACTGGTAAAGACATACAAATGAAATATAACATTACCTTTACAAGATGGACTTGGACTCCATCCATTTTTAGTGCATATGGCTTCTCCTCTTTCACCAAAATTATAGCCTTTGTTACATTTATATTGAAATCGTTCATTTTCCTTATAAATTTTCTTCTGAGATATAGGGTTTCCATTTGGAATGTTTGGTAATTTACATGAAATTTCTAAATACAAGATTAAATTCCGAAAGGTTTATAGAAATATTAAAATTTTGTAATTCAGAATAAGACATATTTTGTTTCCATTTTATCAGGGCAAGCTAATATTTTTGTTTTGTTTCAATGCTTGATAGCAATCTACTTGTAGCTCTGAATACTTATTTATTTTGAAGTTTCTAGGAAACAACTGGCATACTCAGAGCTTAACACATGGCCAAGGAACACTCTTGGCCAAGTTTAGGGGTGTCATATCAATTGCTGAGGCTCAAATTTTGGTCAGTCAAATGCAAAGCAAGAATCAAATATTATCTCTTTAGTTCTTAATATTTATTTTTCTTTTTTTCTTTTCTTTTCTTTTTTTTTAGTTTTTGGGCCACATATAGTGACGTTCAGGGGTTACTCCTGGCTATGAGCTCAGAAATCGTTCCTGGCTTGGGGGACCATATGGGAAACCGGGGGATCGAACTGCGGTCTGTCCTAGGCTAGTGCAGGCAAGGCAGGCACCTTACCTCCAGTGCCACCACCCGGCTTCCAATATTTATTTTTCAAGGAATATGAAATTATTATAAAATTATCTTACCATAGGGCCAGAGAAAGAGTACAGGGTTTGAGACACATCCTTGAATGAGGCTAAGCTCAGCATCACATGGTCTCTTGAGCAATATATCATGCAGTCTTGGAAGATCCAAGCACCACCAGGTAGAAATTTGGAAGTCCCCAAGCCTTGCTGGGCATACCATGGTAATCCATGTTACTTCAGTGTCTAGCCTACATTTTGAGTACCTCTCAATGAACCACTAGCCTTATGGCAAAGAATTTCTAGGAGGCAAGGAGTTGCTTCAGCTTCCTGACCACCACTTGGAAGGCTCCCCCGCATACATTGTTAATAATTTAACTGAGAACAAAAAATTCTTCTTAATATAAATTGTGTCAATAAGTAATAAGTATTCATCATTTATAGATGATGAGAAATATAGATCTAGGATTATGATATGTTTACTATATAACCCACACTAATTACGTATTTTTTGGGGGGATTTTGGGCCACACCCAGTGACGCTCAGGGGTTACTCCTGCGCTCAGAAGTTGCTCCTGGCAGGCACGGGGGACCATATGGGGAACCAGGGGATCGAACCGCGGTCCGTCCTAGGTTAGCGCAGGCAAGGCAGGCACCTTACCTCCAGCGCCACTGCCCGGTCCCCTAATTATGTTTTTTGAGTTTTTCATCAATCACTTTTTCAATTCAAATTTGGTAATTTAACACGTTTTATATCTCTGAAAAGCAACTATCAGAGTCAAAGATCTGGTTCATTCAATATTCAGGTCCAGCAAGGTTGGGATAACCAGAAACTCCTGGAATTGTAGGAGGGGGGGTTATAAGTCAAGAGGTTCATAATTTAGGGTCCAAATCATGCTAGCCATCTGCTCTACTCTTCACGCTCTCTCTTTCCAGGCCCTGATCTTTTGCTTTTATGGGTCTGCTCCAGTCAAGTTTGCTGTCAAAAAATCAGCCATCATTTTTTCTTTAATTAATAAAAATTTTAATCAAACCTCTGTGAGATACACAATTATAAATTGTTCATGAGTTTCAGTCAACAATGACCAATACTTATTCCTTTAACAGTGCATATTTCCCACCACCAAAGTCCCCAGTTTCCCTCACATCTTCATTCTGCTTACCTCTATGGCAGTCATTATTCTTTTCTCTTGCTTTCTTTTTCCATTTATGCGAATAATCATTTATACTTTCCATCTTTCTCTAACAGTTTCTGACTATAGCAAGCAGCAATAATATCAGCCATCCTACTTACCTGCCTTTCTAGTATGTTTTCCTGCCTGTAATTTGATTAATTTTTTTATTTCTTGTTATATTATGATTTTATAAAAATGCTGCATTATTCTCATTGTGAGTTCAAGCATCAACATGATGCATGCTTAGAACTTGGTACCAGTCTTTCTTCAAGTCATTCATTTGGATGCTTGTATCCAACAGATACATCCTATGAGATGCATTATTCACTGAAAACTAATGAAGCTTGGCACCTCAGACTCAATGGAACCTAATGACTTCTAACTTTCCTTAAACTTCTGAAATAGTTTCATTCTTCTTTTACAGCTTATCTGATGCATCAGTCATTCCAGAAAGTTTTATATCCAAGCAGAAATGTAAATGTTAGAAGAAAATCTATTCATGAGATTCTAGAGAGCAAAAGCTACATTGAATGAAATATAGGGATCAAAATTGCCTCATTAGACAGTTCTTAAAAGATAAACCTTCCCCTGCCTCTCATTGCAGAGCTGATTAGACTAAGAAGTGCACAACATTTGGAGATTTTAGAAAATATTTAACATTAGATTGATAAAAAATGTCTGTAAAAATGTCACTATGCAGTACGGACTCAGGGGAAAATAGAATAATGTTTGATTGTATATGTCCATGTGATCAAATTTGTCATGGTGATAGATTAGCAGAATTATAGATAAAAAGCTTTTAATTTACAGTTTTCTGTAAAATTCTTTAAAATGTTAAATGTTTGGTAGCTGCAATGCAGAGCAGCAGCAATAATTACAATAAACTTACAGTGCAAATATCAAGTTGTCATTTCTTAGTAGTGCTATTCTAAAAAATTCACCATGTTATGTTAGCACAAGTAAATGATGAGACACTGACTTTTCAGATTAAATAAAAGAGCTTATTCTGGAAGCTAATATGTAGTGGAAATGTTGTTCAACATTTTATTTTAATCACATGAGTTGAATACACTCACTTTTTCCTTGTTTATATTTCTTTATTTGGTTGTTGTTGTTCTTGTTTTTGTCACACTCAGTGATGCCCTGGGATCACTCCTGCCCTTTGCTCAGGAGACCATATGTAATACCAGGAAACAAACTATCAATGGCTGAGTGCAAGACACACACTTTAAACCCTGTGCTCACTTTGGCACATTCTGAAATTCAATTATGGTTAAGAGAATAGAGGGTGGATTCAGATCATCCATGTTTGAATCTGACTACTTTTGTCATGAGCATGTGATTTTACTTCTTTGCCCACCAGCTTGCCCAATACTAAAAATGAGGTGAAAATAATCAAACCTATAAATATTATGAAGTAAAAATAAAGACACAATGTAAAGAACTTAGACAAATTCCTATAAAATATAAGTGAGTTATTAGTGTTAATATTTATGCTATTTTAGGATGCACAATGTTTTGGAATGCCTTTTATCATGGAAAAAGTTATACAAACAATACTGGGGCAAATAAGAAATGTGTACCTTACCCACACATTCTGGAATAGCATCATTCCAATCACCATTTGTTGAGCAATGTATTTCTTTAGGCCCATCAAGCATGAAGCCTGAATTACACTCAAAACGCACCACTTGTCCATAAGAAAATTCCCGATCTATATCTAATACACCAACAACTTTCCCATTCCTTGGTTCTGTCACTGGTGAACACTTGACAACTGAAAAAGCAAAAGCAAAAATCAGTTTTTCTAAAAAAAAAACAAAAAAAGAAAGCATTGTCATGATAGATATATAGGCCTGTGATTTTAGAATTATAAGTAATAGATTATCAATACAAAAAGTACTTAAAATATTTAAAGAAAAAGTGGCATAAAATGGTAGAGTACATGATTTGCATGTGTGAAAGACTCTGTCTTGTTTAATTGAGAATGAAAACTGAGATAATTAAATATAAAATTTCCATTTATGCCTCAAAATAATTTAATACAAAATAAAATAAGATATGCCATTATGATATTATCTTCATTGAAAAACAATCTTACAATATCCTACCTCCTACAACAGTGCTAAAGCAAGCTGATCTGAATACTTATTTGGAATCGGTTTAGAGTATCATTTAGGTTAGGACCCAATGATAAATACCCCTTAATGAAATTTAGTGACACTCCCTCCCCTTGAGACCAGATATACTGGTCTCAAGTGATCAAAATTTTCAGTGTTCAACAAACACATTAGGTAATTCCAATTTAAATGTTTTAATTTACATTCCAATTGAGATATTTAAGTGTCTCTAAGATATTTACCTCCTTCCTCTAATTACCACAAATGAGGAGAATGCTCCTCTTAAGGAACGAGGCTTTTTGAGTGACAATCTTTATTCCTCCTTTCTTCTTCTTTATTTCTTCATTTCCTTTTACTTGTTCATTTCTTCCTGTTCTCATCATCACCATCCTCTTCTTTCTGTAATCCAAACCCTCCCATTCCCTTTCTATTTATCATGACATGAAGATGTACTATTCTTTTTTTTTTTTTGGTTTTTAGGTCACACCCGGCAGTGCTCAGGGGTTGCTCCTGACTCCATGCTCAGAAATTGCTCCTGGCAGGCACGGGGGACCATATGGGGCACCGGGATTCGAACCGATGACCTTTTGCATGAAAGGCAAACGCCTTACCTCCATGCTATCTCCCAGGCCCCTTCATTGCAATGTTGACTAGAGATTAGCAGCTCAAAATTGTAAACAAATTCCATGTTTTTTTTTTTTTATGGAAACTTTCCTATTACATCTTGTGTTCCTACAGACTGAGAGTACAGCAAAGTCTTTTCATGTCAGGTGTGAGGGGAAACATGCCTAAAAACATATTTTCCACTTCAGCAGTTACTAGCAAGCAATGGATAGCTACTAGATGAGTCCCTTCTCATTCACACACCTAAAATTCCTAGCTTTATTTTAAAGTGATACTGGTATTTTCCCAAGTGGTTCAAATCTAGAAGTAAAGGAAATAAGTGATGTTTCTTGAAATAAAAAAATGTAGTACTAAAATATTAGATATACATTCTGTACCACATGAGAAGCAACAGAAGTAATTTGAGTAAGAAATATTAAATTAGCCCCCTTCAGCTAAAAATCTTATATATTTGAGGACTTTGATATACTTGTAAAGTAGCTGGACATCTACCTTCACATAAAGGGACATCATTAGTCCATCCATCTGCATCACATTCCCGGTAATTGACCCGACCCAGTAACTGATACCTGTAATAGAAAATACCAGCATAGAGAGTGAGTCAGTTTTTGTTTATGTGGAGCTTCATGTTTAATACCTTTCTGAATGCATACAAGCCCCCCACTTCATGGAAAACTAACTATATATATTCACTTATTTTTTTTTCTTTCTCTTCCCTTTCTGTAGTTCCCTTGTAAGCTTTTTTGCTTTGTTTCCTTTTGTTTTGGTTTGGTTTGGATCACATGCTGCATTGCCCAGTGGATAATCCTGACTGAGCACAAATAAATTATTCCTGGCAAGGTCAAGGGGAACTATATGGATGACAGTGATGAAACCCTGACTAATTATGTGCACGGCTAGCACCCACTCCAAAGCATGCCAGTCTTAAAACTTCTTTCTATTTTTGAGGGTTTTTTTTTCATTTATTAAGATAAGCCTTCAAATCCTCAAGTACATGAATGAGTAATAAAATTATTTTTATTTCATGGGATTACACCCAAAGGTGCTTAGATCTTACTCCTGACTGTCATCAGGGGTCACTCCTGGCATTGCTTAGGGTACTCTATGTGATGCCAGGGATGGAACCCAGGTTCAGGGTATGCAAGTTGCCCCAGCCTATGTAGAACAAAGCTTTAGCTACTGATCTCTGACACAAACACATTTTTTTAATTTTTCTGAGTCAGTGTATGTTACACTTACATTGATAATAAGTTCCTTAAACTATCACTAAGATTAAAAGCTAAAATTAAGGGGCCAGAGCAGTGGCACAAGCAGTAAGGTGTCTGTTTTGGGCACACTAGCCTAGGACGAACTGCAGTCCAACCCTAGCATCCCATATGGTCCCCCAAGCCAGGAGCAATTTCTGAGCACATAGTCAGGAGTAACCCTTGAGCATCACTAGTGTGGTTGAAAAACAAAAAACAAAAACAAAAACAAAAAGCTAAAATCAAGATAATAGGCAACAGCTAATCACAAGATTAATTTTCAAGTACTTATTGGATATTTATAATATCACAGGAATTACTTTAAACTGTTTTTCCTGCCAATCCAATGTTGTGACTGATGTCTTTTTGCTTCTGTAAAGGAAAAAAATGTGTAATAAGAGATAATTTTACATGAGAGATACATGAGCATATACAAACATTAAATGGAAGCGCTTAGGAAATCTAACTCCAAAGTCTAAGCTGTTAAATAGAGAAATAAATCAGAGAATATGGGCTGCATTGATATTACATTGGGTAGGATACGCTTCTTGCAAGCGTCCAACTCAGGTTCGACCCCTGACTTCTCTTGAGCTCCACCAGGAGCAATTTCTAAGTACAGAGACAGAAGTAGCCATTGAACACTACAGAGTGTGTTCCTCAAACAAAATAAAAGAAGAAAGAAATCAGGAAATAATATTTCATGTACCTTCCTAATGCTATTTAGATGTATGTGGTCTAATTTATAATATGTCTGGTTTTCCCATTAAAGGAAGCTTATTTACAATAATTTGTCATGTGACTTCAAATAGTAAGACACAAAGAACAGTAGTCATAAAAGAGACTAGTGTGTGAAGATCTGATCACAACAGCATTATAGTCCACAAAATGAGAATCAGTTGAAGATCCTGGAGCCTTGATTTTTCTATTTATGGGTTATCTCTGACACTGTTCCAGCAATGCTCAGTGCTTGTGGGGATTTCTTCTGGCAGTATGCTAGGAATCAAGTAGAACCAGAACCTGAACTCAGACCTCCCACCTGCAAGACACAGGTATAGTGTATTGGACTATCTTTCCAGGTTCCAAATACAGGATCATTAAAACTGATAGTGATGTTTTAAGTGTAGGAGTCTTGCTTATTCTAAGTATTATTATCTTATCAAATAGGCACTGCATAATCTAATGTTGCTTCCATTCTCATTGTCCCTGATACACACAGTGCTCTGAACAGAACAGAACGAAGTGATTGGAGCAAATCTTTATTTATGTATTTACTATTTTCCTATCAGACTATTAACATAGTCTTATAGAGTAATTATACTTCGCCTAATAGCTAATGAATGTGAGGAAAATAAAGACAAAACTAAGCTACCTATATTCTTTTTGCCTTCTGGAAAGAGATCGCAGAGACAGTCTGGACCTGGCATGACCCAACTCTCAGAGGAAGGGGATCATAAGCTCATACCTTCTCTGAGTTCAGTACAGTATCTTCCTTCTGCTGAACTTTCTCGTGGCACGGTTTTGATCCTGCCTTTGCGCTGAATGGCATTGATAGATAGATATACACATCTATCTAGATCATATTGGTATTAATACATATCTATGATGTGATTAAAGTACCAAAAATAGCACAGTTATAGCTCCAGAACCAATCCACCACTGGTTCTGCTTGCTAGGTTGGCATAACTTGCTCAACTGATTTATCTCACCCAACTAATTTTGCTTGCTTCTTGCAAGCCATGATGTCAAATCCATGTTTCTCTAATTAATAGTCTTTTTTTCTGGTTCTAATAATTTTTTTAGTTTTTATTTTGATCATAGTGGCTTGCATATATTTCACATTAGTATTTTAGGTACATATTAACATTGAATCAGGGGAATACCCACCACCAAATTTGTCTTCCTCACTTCCCCCTTCCCTTTCTAAAACCCATATCCCCCACCATCACTCCCCGGGCTGCTAGAGTAGGTGGTCCCCTCTTTGTCTAGCTTACTATCAGTGATCATACATCTGTTTGGTCCTGTTGCCCTCCCTTGTTTCTCCCTCTATTTGAGAGGCTAAGCTAGATAAATCGAGTTATGTGGTTTTG
>PVKC010028720.1:0-15337 GCA_004027635.1 Crocidura indochinensis
TCTAAGGAAAGAACACCATCGCAACAAGAAGAACAAATAACACTAAGGACTGTGCTGGATCACTGAAGTCCAGTATTTCTCTCTGAACTGTCTTCTTTCCTGCGTGCTTGGGCCTAAGATTTGATCCTGTGTGAGGCCTCATCCACGGAGGACTCCACTCCCTTGAAGGCAAATCGACACACCCAGAAAGGGTGGAACCAGAGGAGTATGGATGCGTACATAATTTAGCCAATGAATACCACCGCAACATGTAGAAAAACCCATAATACAAGTGTGAAATGGGGAAACAACGCAGGCCAGCGTCAGACATAGAGAACGAAGATGACAATTCTGATGACCAGATAATGACCAATGAACTAATCAATCTCTCAGATAAGGACTTTAGAAAAGAAATATGGAAGATGCTGAAAGAACTCAAAGAAACCATGGACGAGTTGAACAGAACACTAAAAAGAACCAAGAAAATATGATGACAGAAATCAAAAAACTCCAAACTGAAATAACATGTCAACTAACAAGCCTGAAAAACTCAGTAAATGAATTGAATGACAAAATGGATAATCTCAACACCAGGGTAGCAGAAACTGAGAATAGAATTGGTGCTGTGGAAAATGAAGTAAATAACAACTCCATACAGCGGGAGAGATTGGAAAAAAAACTTAAAACAAATGAACAGACAGTGGAAAAAATAGTCAAAGAATGGGAACAGATGAAAAGAGAAGTTTATGATAAGATCAACAGAAACCACCTAAGAACCATCGGAGTCCCAGAGACACAGGAAGAAAATCTTCAGGAAGAATCAACGGTCAAGAACATCATTAAAGAGAAACTTCCAGAGTTAAAGAATATATGTGATCAAATCCTGCATGCCCGAACAGTACCAACCAAAAGAAACCTCAGAAAAATTACCCCAAGACACATCCTAGTCACAATGACAAACCCCACAGATAGAGAAATAATTCTGCAAACAGCAAGATCAAAAAAGGAAATTACATTTAAGGGAACATCCTTGAGAGTTACAGCAGACCTGTCACCAGAAACACTCAAGGCCAGAAAGAAGTGGTGGGATATTGTGACAAAACTGAATGAAATGAATGCTTCACCTAGAATACTGTACCCAGCAAAACTCATTTTCCAGTTTGAAGAAAAATACATGGTTTCACAGGCAAAAAACAGCTCAGAAACTTTACAGAATCAAACCAACTCTTAAAAGAAAAACTGAAAGACCTAATTTAAGACAAGACTTACCAAAAGACACACCAAATTTCGATATAAAGATGGCATCAAATCCCAGGACAATTCTTTCTCTCAATGTCATTGGACTAAATGCACCAGTTAAGAGACATGTAGTGGCTAAATGGATCAAAAAACTCAATCCAACTTTCTGCTGTCTACAAGAAACGCACCTGAATAGTCAGAACAAACATAGACTCAAAATAAAAGGCTGGAGGAAAATTATCCAAGCAAACAACACCCATACAAAAGCTGGAGCAGCCATGCTAATATCAGATAATGCAAACTTTATACTCAGGAAGGTTGTAAGGGACAAAGATGGACATTATCTATTAATCAAGGTGTATGTAGAGCAGGAAGAAATCACGCTTCTAAACATAAATGCACTGAATGAGAGTCCAACAAAATATTTAATACAATTGTTGACAAAGCTGAAAAATAACATCAACAGCAACACAATAATTGTGGGAGACCTCAAAAAGGCTTTATCATCAATGGATAGGTCAACCAGACTGAAACCCAACAAGAATATACTGGACCTGAGGAGAGAAATGGAAGAAAGAGGCCTAGTGAATATATATAGGACACTTCATTCCCAGAAACCTGGATACACATTCTTCTCCAATGTGCATGGGACATTCTCCAGGATAGACTACATGCTGACTCATAAAACATATCTTCCTAATGTCAAGAGGATAGAAATTTTGCAGGCTACCTTTGCTGACCACCAGGCTCTGAAATTATTTGTGAATTCCAAAGAAACAAAGAAGAAAAACTTTAACACCTGGAAGTTAAACAGCCTCATACTGAATAACCAGTGGGTCCGAAATGAAAGCAAAGAGGAAATCAAAAGGATCCTGGAAACAAATGATAATGAAGAAACAAACTATCAGAACTTATGGGACACAGCAAAAGCAGTACTGAGAGGAAAATTTATAGCTTTGCAAGCACACATCAGGAAGGAAGAAGGGACTTACCTGAGTAGCTTAATGACGCAGCTCATAGAACTAGAAAGTGCTCAACAAAAGGACCCAAAAATAAGGAGGCAGAAGGAACTAACAAAGCTGAGAGCAGAAATCAATGAAGTGGAAAACCAAAAAACAATCCAAAAGATCAACGGAAACCAAAGTTGGTTCTTTGAAAAAATAAACAAGATTGATAGAACACTGGCAAAACTAACAAAGAAAGTGAGAGAGAAACTTGATAACTCGTATTAGGAATGAAAAAGGAGAGATCACTACTGATATGGCAGAGATTCAAAGGGTAATCAGAAATGACTTTGAGAAGCTCTACGCCACTAAAAATGAGAAACTGGAAGAAATGGATAAATACTTGGATTCTTATAATCTTCCTCAGTTGAAGGAAGAAGATGTAGCCTATCTAAACACCCCCATCACTATTGATGAAATTAAAACGGTAATCAAATGTCTGCCCAAAAACAAAAGCCCAGGCCCAGATGGATTCACTAATGAATTCTTTCAAACTTACCAAGAGGAAATACTACCAATCCTGGCAAGACTCTTTCATGAAATCGAAAAACTGGAAACACTTCCAAATACCTTTTATCAAGCCAACATCACCTTGATACCCAAACCAGACAGAGATGCAATGAAAAAAGAAAATTATAGACCAATATCGCTGATGAATGCAGATGCAAAGAACCTCAACAAAATTCTGGCAAATAGAATGCAATGCCTCATTAAGAAGATCATCCACTACGATCAAGTAGGTTTCATCCCATGAATGCAAGGATCGTTTAACATCCGTAAATCTATCAACATAATACACAACATGAACAACAAGAAAAATAAAAATCATATGATCATATCAATAGATGCATAGAACGCATTTGATAAGGTTCAACACCCATTCTTGATCAAAACTCTCAGCAAGATGGGAATGGAAGGAACCTTTCTCAATATAGTTAAGGCCATCTGCCACAAGCCAGTGGCAAATATTATCCTCAATGGAGAAAAACTAAAAGCCTTCCCTCTAAATTCTGGCACAAGACACGGCTGTCCTCTCTCACCACTCCTATTCAACATAGCACTGGAAGTACTCTCTATAGCGATTAGGCAAGAAAAAGATATCTAGGGAATCCAGATAAGAGGAAGAAGTCAAGCTCTCCCTTTTTGCAGATGACATGATACTCTACTTAGAAAACCCTAAAGATTCTACCAAAAAGCTTCTAAAAACAATAAACTCATATAGCAAGGTGGCAGGCTACAGAATTAACACACAAAAATCAATGGCCTTTCTATACACCAAAAGTAATAAGGAAGAAATGGACATTAAAAAACAACCCCATTCACAATAGTGCCACACAAACTCAAATATCTTGGAATCAACTTGACTAAAAATGTGAAGGACCTATACAAAGAAAACTATAAAACTCTGCTCCAGGAAATAAAAGAGGATACGTGGAAACAGAAACATATACCCTGCCCATGGATTGGCAGGATTAACATCATCAAAATGGCAATACTACCCAAGGCATTATACAGATTTAATGCGATCCCTCTAAGATCCCCGTGACATTCTTCAAAGAAATGGATCAGGCACTTTTGAAATTTATCTGGAACAATAAACACCCTAGAATAGCGAAAGCAATCATTGGGAAAAAGAACATGGGAGGAATTACTTTCCCCAAATTTAAACTTTACTACAAAGCTATAGTTATCAAAACAGCATGGTATTGGAACATGGACAGGCCCTCTGATCAATGGAATAGACTTGAATACTCAGAAAATGTCCCCCAAACATACAGCCACCTAATTTTTAATAAAGGAGCAAGAAATCCTAAATGGAGCAATGAAAGCATCTTCAACAAGTGGTGTTGGCACAACTTGCTAGTCACTTGCAAAAAATTGAACTTAGACCCCCAGTAACATCACGTACGAAGATAAAATCCAAATGGATGAAAGACCTTGATATCAGACCTGAAACCATAAAATACATAGAACAACATGTAGGCAAAACACTCCAGGACATTGAGACTACAGGCATATTCAAGGAGGAAAATGCACTCTCCAAGCAGGTGAAAGTGGATTTTAACAGATGGGAATATATTAAGCTGAGAAGCTTCTGCACCTCAAAGGAAATAGCGCCCAGGATACAAGAGCCACCCACTGAGTGGAGAAACTATTCACCCAATACCCATCAAATAAGGGGCTAATCTCCAAAATATACAAGGCGCTGACAGAACTTTACAAGAAAAAAGCATCTAATCCCATCAAAAAATGGGGAGAAGAAATGGACAGAAACTTTGACAAAGAAAAAATACAAATGGCCAAAAGACACATGAAAATATGCTCCACATCACTAATCATCAGGGAGACGCAAATCAAAACAACTATGAGGTACCACCTCACACCACAGAGAATGGCGCACATCACAAAGAATGAGAAAAATCAGCGCTGGCGGGGATGTGGAGAGAAAGGAACTCTTATCCACTGATGGTGGGAATGGCATGTAGTTCAACCTTTATGGAAAGTGATATGGAGATTCCTCCAGAAACTGGAAATCGAGTTCCCATATGATCCAGCTATACCACTCCTAGGAATATACCCTAGGAACACAAAAATACAATACAAAAACCCCTTCCTTACACCTATATTCATTGCAGCACTATTTACCATAGCAAGGCTCTGGAAACAACCAAGATACCCTTCAACAGACAAGTGGCTAAAGAAACTTTGGTACACATACACAATGGAATATCATGCAGCTGTCAGGAGAGATGAAGTCATGAAATTTTCCTACACATGGATGTACATGGAATTTATCATGCTGAGTGAAATAAGTCAGAGAGAGAGAGAGAGAAATGCAGAATGGTAAAACTCATCTATGGGTTTTAAGAAAAATGAAAGACATTCCTGCAATGATAATAATTTTCAGACACAAAAGAGAAAAGAGCTGGAAGTTCCAGCTCACCTTAGGAAGCTCACCACAAAGAGTGATGAGTTTAGTTAGAGAAATAACTACATTTTGAACTGTCCTAAAAATGAGAACCTATGAGGGAAATGGAGAGCCCGGCTAGAGTACAGTGGGTGGGGAGGAGGGAGATATGGGACAATGGTGATGAGAACGTTGCACTGGTGATGGGTGGTGTTCTTTACATGACCGAAACCCAAACACAATCATGTATGTAATCAAGGTGTTTAAATAAAATATATTAAAACTAAATACATAAATAAAAGTTTCAAATAACAACAATAATAATAATAAACTGAAAGAGTATGGGTCCGTTTTGACTAATTTTCATTATCTAATATTTTGTGACATTTTAAAATGTCAGGTGTTTGATAGATTAAATAAGGAATAAAATATTATCTGAAAGAGCATGTCAATATTTTTAATCGCACTAACAATTCAAGGAATACAGCTTTATTAGTATCTTAACAGATTACTAAAGCAACTGGGAAGCAGGACTGTTGAAGTAACTGCCTAAAAAACCTAATAGCATATCACATAAACTGCAGATAGGTACACTGCAGATATCCAAGCTAGCTATAACAAATTAATTATTTGCAATTTATTATTCTTTTTTTTTTTTTTTTTGGTTTTTGGCCCACACCCGGTGACGCTCAGGGGTTACTCCTGGCTATTCGCTTAGAAGTCGCTCCTAGCAGGCACTGGGGACCATATGGGGAACCAGGGAATCGAACCAAGGTCCATCCTAGGTTAGCGCAGGCGCCTTACCTCCAGCGCCACCGCCCAACCCCCCTGCACTTTATTATTCTGTGTCATCAATAAATTTGGATCAGATACCCATTATTTAAAAATTTCAAGAGTCAGTTCTTAAGCAAAATGTTATTCTACCCATTTAAAGTATACATCCTCTATTTAGAGTTTCTTTATGATTGGGAGTGGGACACAAAAGAAATATGCAAATATTATTGATGGTAGTAAATTATATATAATACTTCTATGTCATTATTTAAATTCAAGCATATCTTATTGATGTGATAAATATTTTCATTTCACTTGCAACAGATACAATATCCAAATAAACAAGTATAAAGCTCAATGAGGATTTTTATTTTCTCAAAATGTATTTCAAGGATGTTTTGCAATCTTGTTTGCTATAGGAGAAAAGTCTTCCATCGGGGCTGGAGAGCTAGCACAGCAGGAGGGTGTTTGCCTGGCACACAGCCGATTCAGGACCGACAGTGGTGGTTCGAATCCTGACTTCCCATATGATTCCCCCCCATACTTGCCAGGAGCGATTTCTGAGCACAGAGCCAGAAGTAACCCTTGAGCGCCGCTGTGTGTGACGCAAAAACAAAACAAAAGTGTCCCCAGAGCACAATACCCTCTACTGTATAAGATCTTATAGCTAGAACTTGATCAATTTGTTTTCTTTTTTTCTACAGAAAAAGTGCTATTTCTCTGCTTCACCTGCTGGACCAAGCCAGATGGTTAGGTACCAAATTTCAAAAAGTACCAATTAAAATTAAAATAGCTGAATCTGGAATAGGCAACAAAGTGCTGCTTTGGAACAGTGTGAAGTGTATAAGTAATCATTATCAGCACCTGCAGTCTACTTTGCTTAGCTTATGACAACTTTCTTGACAATAGTCAAGTGCTAGCACCAAGGGCTGAAAAGGAAAAACAGAGCAATATAACATTCTTAGTAATAATGAAACTCAATTTCTCATTATTATTTTTAAAATATGTAACTTTTTAATATACATTGATGTCAAACTATATCAAAATATATTTCCTCAAATAGTCCAATATTCAACTGGAATTTGAGCTGTAATAACTTGTAATTCTGTGGTGGGAGGACATCTTATTAAAATTTTTTTAAATATACTTCTCAAATTCTTTCCTTGCATCTGTAAAGAAATAAATGGAGCTCAGAACTGCAAAGAAATTACTACTGTCAACTGTCAACTCCAACAATCAAATGTGTATATTCTTCATAGAGGTTGTGTGAAATATGTTTTATGTAGTCTTATTTCTCTGACCTTGAAATAGGCCTTATTTCTAAAATTCAACAATCATGGCAATGCAGACGTAGCCCCATCGTGTTGAGTTGGGAAATTTTCATGTTTAGACCGTGGCTGATTCTGCAGGTGAGTAAAGCTTGTCCACTCTCCATTGTACTTCTTGGATTTTATTCTAGAACATTCCTCATCTCAGCTATTTTGCATGAATAAGTGAAATGAATATTGGAAAGGCCACCCTTTTTGTTTTGTTTTTGTTTTTGTTTTTGTTTTTGTTTTGGTTTTTTTTTTTTTTTGTCCTCCAATTCACAATACAGACCAGGCAAAGAGCCTGGGTTGATGTGTATATGTGGTACATTTACTGTACCTCCTCATTCTATACAGTCAGTGTAAAGAACACAGCCTGTGGTAAGAATTGGGAGGCCTTGTCTTTTCTTCTCTTTTCTTTTTTGATTATTTTAATATATAAAATACTCAGGGTCCAGCTCCTGACATGAAGCTCACCACAGGGACTCTTTAGTGCAGCCACAGAAATAATTACACAGAGAACTATCATAACAAAATGTGACTGACTGAGGGAAGTAGAAAATCTGTCTAAAGTACAGATCGGCGTGGAATGGGGAGGAAGGTCACTTGAGATATTGGTCATGGGAATGTTGCACTGGTGAAGGAAGGCCACCCTCTTTGACCATGGATAAATTATAGGAATTTGTACTCCCTACTTATGCAAGAGAAGTGAATACTAAAAAAAAACCTTCTGGTTCAAGATTCTCATTCAACATTAATTTAAAAACAACTAAGGTCTATATGCTTCCAGCCAATTTATATACCAGTAGACACTCAAATTTTTTGAGTATGTAATGTTTTGTTTCTTTAATCCCTTGACTTTTATTCTTTTTTTTTTATTTGCATTGGGGACATACCCAGCTGTGTTCAGGGTTTACTCCTGGTTCTGTACTCAGTGATCACTCCTGCCATAGAGTGCTGGGGATCAAACCTGGGTTGATGGCTCACAAGGAAAGTGACCTAACCTCTGTACTATTGCTGACCTTTTGTCTTTCATTCTTTGTTTGTTTGTTTGTTTGGGTTTTTTTTTTGGTCACACCCAGCAGCATTCAGGGGTTACTTCTGGCTTAATTATCAGAAATTGCTTCTGGCAGGCTCAGGGGACCATATGGGATGCCGGGATTCGAACCACCGTCCTTCTGCATGCAAGGCAAATGCCCTATCTCCATCCTATCTCTCCGGCTCCTTATCTTTCATTCTTAATGAGGCTACCTGAAATATGAAGGTGGAGGTAACACACTTTAATACAATATATGCCCTGAATTACATTATTTCTGGTTTTGCTTTGGGCCACACTAGACAGTACTCAGGGATTTCTCCTGGATCACTGCTCAGGGACCACTTCATATTGTGCTCAGGGGACCATAAACGATGTTTGGGATCAAACTTGAGTCAGGTACATGCAAGGAAAATGCTCTACACACTGTGCTATCTCTCTAGTTCTGCATTGCTTTAATTAAATTTTTGATTAGGATATTTTTTAACTATTGATAGACTATTTATAGAAGCAGGGAGATTTTCAGCACTCTTAATTCTGAACTTAGAACTTTAAAGGATAATTATTATTTACCTGACTAAACATGCACAGATCTCTTTTCTAAGCATATGTAAAACCTATTTAAAATATCAATAGTCATCACTACACTTCTATTTTGTTGGTTTTTTTTCCAGAGGGATGGTCAATTTTTTAGCTATTAATTATATCAAGAGCTACTTTCACAATAGATATGAATTTTACCTCTTAAAATACTCCAGATAACTTTGCTAAACAGATTGTAATCAACCAATAAATTAGTGTCCATTTCTTTAGTTTATCAGGTATCCTTGCCAATATCTACCCTAATGTTGGAAGTTAATATTTTCTTCTTAAATTGAAACATAACAATTTCAATAGTTTAATACTTAAAAAACATGCTTTCACTCATTATAGTCTGATATGGTTTTGATAAATAAACAAATACCCATGAATTATTAAAAATTTAAATCAGAGATTCATTCCTTTAGTGTAGGACATATAGAAGACAAGGTAACTAGGATGATAACACAGGACATCTTATCAGTCTTAGAATTAGTGCAAATTTGTGGCCTCTTTTTGTTGGATGGAGTTAGTACCAGGGTTCCATATAGATATCAAAGAAGCTAAGAACAATTATATCTTTACTTGAATAGAAATAAAGCCAAAATAAGATAGTTATTCATAGCTTTTTAGTTGCTACACTTTTTCAAAAAGTTTAATCACTCATTTGAATGGTGGATTTATGTGTGTGTACAAGTGTTACTGGGAATTGGCTGGACACAGTGCCTAGCACATACAAATCATACACCCTAACCTGCTCTTCAAATTTAGTCTTAAAGAATATGATCACTGAATATAGAGGTCTAGTTTGGTCATTTCTTTGCAGCATATTGACATGATCATCCATTGCTACCTGCTTTCCATTGTGTTTGCTGAAGAGTCAGATGTCAATCTACTATCTCCCTTGAGATTATCTATCAGTTATTTCTTACTCAGAATTTTCTATCCTTGTTTATCTTATACATTACATGTATACATGTTTACATTTCTAAGAGACTGAAACTCTATTTTCAAACTGATTTTTTTCACAGATTGCAGTTACATAGAAATATCCCAAAATAACAAATTAAGATGAAATGATAGAATAAGATTATTTTGGCAAATACTAATCTATCAAATACGTAATCAATATTTAGTTATTGTTATTTTGCAATTTGACAAAGTGCTGAAATAGTAAGCTAAAACAGTATTTCATTTGGTTTTATAATTTTGGAAGTCAGGAATTCCAGAACTTAGAATATTACATTGAGTTTTTCATGATACTAAAAGCAAGATTGAATAAGGTCATAGAGGTATAAAAATGTTTTGGATTAATATTCTAGATAGTTCTCTTATGTGACTATCTTGATTGTACTCAGACATGAAATCTCTTATGGTCCTTGATTGGAGTACTATATAAGTAAATTACTAACCTGGTCATCTTATAGTAGTCAGATTTTGTTAAATAGTTCCACCTTCCCTTAAGACAGAGTTGTGTTTGTTATTTTAGAAGAGAGTATTTTAGTCTTGGGGCTGGATAACATTGGAGGCTCCATAATTCTTTCTCTCTCTCTTTTTTTTTTTTTTTCCTTAATGAAGCCACTCACATACAACTCTACAGACCTACAGAGAGGCTGGATAATTCTTGTTTGTAGGGGCCTGACTTGAGCACTGAAGCATGGTTAGAAGTATTTCCATCTTCTACCCACTAGGTGGCAGTAGTATCGCCCCCAGGATAAGAACAATAAAAATGTCTGCAGATAGTATCTAACGCTGGAAGAAGGGAAATGTTGGAAGCTTGAAAGTCTTCTCAGGAAATAATTGTCCTAGAGTGAGCATCCCAACTGAGGCAGGGAGAAACTACAGCATTTTTTTCAAACCCACTTTGGAAAATGTTCCTTACAGACACTTCTTCCACTGCACTTTATTGGTTAAAAAAAGCTATTAAGCTGAAATTGATGTGGAAGTCCATAGATACCATCTCCTAATAGTATGAGTGACCAAAACGTGAAGAAAAAAAATAAGTAAAAAGAAAAATGTGAATCTAATGACGTTTCCAGATGTCACTATCCAGCTCTAACGAGACTTTAACAGGAAAAACAGGATGTATCCTAAATATCACCAGCATATTTAAGAAGAAAAATCAATCAATGCAGGTCTTGGAAGTCTAGTATTTAAAGGCTTGGTGTGTTGACCAAAGTAAAATTCTAATACATAAAGAGCAGACTGTAGATTAGAGGAGACATCTCAACCTTTGAGATAGATGTATCTTATTTGAGTTCTAACTCAATTTAGAAAAGTTATGATAATTGTCGTAATGATTACATATTGATTAAGAAAACAGTAAAGTGGCTGGAAAAAAAGAAAACAGTTAATTTTTAAAATCATTATAGTAATATTTGGGCTTCGTATCATGAAAATATTTCTTCTTACAAATGTATCCTAAAATACTTGAAGTTGAAATGATAAGAGATAGAAAAATTTTTTTTTCAAAATAATGCACTAATGGTACAATTTGCAAGGCATTTATCTTGCATACAACTGCCTGAGTTTTCACACCCTAGTACCAACTGTGGTCCACTGAGTAGAATCAGGAGTGATCCTTGAGCATAGAACAAGAAGTATGCCTAGAGCATCAAACCACCTCTCTCACGGCCCAAAAATAAGCACAATAATAAAGAACTGGGCAAGAAAGTTGTCATATCTAGTTCTTAATAATCATGAGTATATAAAAATAATTTTTATAATATTTAAAAGATTATTTGCCTGTGGAGTAATGATTTTTCATATTGTTAAATAGGCTTTTGTTTTTGTTTTTGTTTTTGGGCCACACCCAGTGATGCTCAGGGGTTACTCCTGGCTATGCGCTCAGAAGTCGCTCCTGGCTTGGGGGACCATATGGGAAAAAGGGGGATCGAACTGCAATTCGTCCTAGACTAGCACAGGCAAGGCAGGCACCTTACCTCCAGTGCCACCAACCGGCCCCAACAATAGGCTATTTTTAATATTTTAATTTTTATTCAATTTGTGGACTATGTCCTTAAGGCACAAAAATTTTGAAAATTGACTCTAGAATAAAAATAATATGTGAATACAATGGTTATATATATATATATTTTTTATTATTATTATTTTTTTTTTGGTTTTTGGGCCATACCCGGTGATGCTCAGGGGTTACTCCTGGCTATGCGCTAAGAAGTCGCTCCTGGCTTGGGGGACCAAATGGGACACCAGGGGATGGAACCGTGGTCCGTCCTAGGCTAGCACAGGCAAGGCAGGCACCTTACCTCTAGCACCACCGGCTGGCCCCAGACAAAAGATATTGAATTCACTTTACTTTTAGCAATAGTTCTATGTATGATCATAATGCAGACATTATAAGGTTTAGGCTCACATTGAATAATACGAATTTTTTCATATTATTAAATTTCTTTGCATATGTTATATAAATTTAAATTTAATTTAATCTGATAATTTTAAATATTCTAAATTATAAATGTATAAATTATACATATATAAATCATATCAATTTAATTTAATTTAATTATTTTAAATTATAAATTTAAATTTAATTTAATTATTTTAAATTATAAACTTCTTTTGCATAAATATATATTTATATACATATAAATATATATACATATATATGTTTATATATGTTTATAAACATATATGTATATATAAATTATAAACTTCTTTTACATAAATAAATATTTATGTATATATATATATGTTGGTTTTTGGGTCTTACCCAGCAGTGCTAAGGGGTTACTCCTGATTCTATGCTCAGAATTTGCTCCTAGCAGGCTCAGAGACAATATGAGATATCAGGATTCAAACTACCATCTTTCTGCATGCAAGACAAATGCCCTACCTCCATGCTATCTCTTCGGCCCCTTCTTTTACTAATATTTTCTCCAAAAATATCTTAGTTTTTGTTATATGCATTCTAAACATACACAAAAAGGGTAAGTCAAAGTTATTTTGCTAATTTAATTCACTTAAATCTTTTTGTGGAGACTGTGGAACACAATCTTATTCAGAGTTTATTTCTAGCTTTATGGTCAGAGGTTACTCCGGAACACAGATGTTGGGGTACCATGTACAGGGCCTGAGATAATAAAACAGGATTAGTCACATGCAACGTAAATACCTTAACCTTCATACAATCTCTTAGGTCTCTTAATTTTTAACTCAATATTTAAACTAATATAGTAGAGGAAACTTCATTATACCTAGTTATTAATATGTGCAACATAATATCTAAACTAAGTTTTAAATTAAGTTCAGTTATGTATTTATAAAATGTGTTAGCTGTTTTCTTAGATTTTATAGATTTTGTAATTTTGTAATTTTTTCACCTCAATAATTCTATTCTTATTTCACTTTCTTTGTTTATGTGCTGGCATAATTTCTAATTGTATTATAATGGTAAAAACTTTTATATTGAATATGTATATTAAATATTTTAAAACAATGCCAGGTAATATCATTTATATACTTCCAAACATTAGGTTTAATTTAAGTTTTTAGGATTAACTAGGAGAAACAGATACATGGAAATCTGTGTTTCAGCATAGCACCTAGAGTTTCTGCAAAACAATATTGGCCCTCTCAATGCATATGTTTAATTCTGGTAAATTTTTAATAATTTTATAATTATTTAGTAATTATATGATTGTTTCATTTAATATTCATTTTATTTCCTCTAATAAATGGAAAATTGTCATTTACAAATATTTATTGTCTGTTAGAAAACAGAAGCTAAAAGCAAAAATTATAAAAAGTGATGGCATGTACTTTGTGTCTCTTTAAGTATTAGGAAAATGTATCAGAGAAACAATTTTCTGTACCATTTGTTTTGTAAAAACGGAATCATAATCTCATCAATGAATCAGTTCTCAATCATTCCGCTTTTTTTTTTTCAATCAAATCCTGTCCTAAGGTTAACTAGAAAAAATAATTCCAGGATTCTTATGAAGTTGTTTATGGTTATGTTATGTTTAAGCTCCCAGTTACTGAAGTTTCTAAGGTGGTTCTAAATTGGTGATTAATAATTTAATGTCTCTGTCCACACAAGTTGTGGTTCATTTCTCTCCACCATTGCCTCAGTACTCCTCTACTCTCCATCTTCCAGGTCTCAGTTTCTATTGCCTTTAGATATTTGCTATACCCCTGGCTTATTTCTTCATATCTCGTATATGAAAGATTATTCAGTGACTTTTCCTTTATTTTCTCTCAGCATAATGCTCTCCAATACATCTAAATAGCATAAAATTACATGATATTATTTTTCCTTATACTCAAGTAGTTCTCTATTATGTTTATGTACCATAATTTTCTTATTCAACATTTAGATACTTGGTTCTTTTCAGATTTAGGCTATAAAATACTGTGAGTTAGTTTATAGAATTTTATGGCTTATCTAATATTTTTGTTTCTTTAAAATAATTAAGTCCTTGATATTCTGTCACATTTTGCTTATTTTTTATAGAGTAGAAAATCATTTAAAAATTTATTAGTGAAAAAATGGCACTTTATAATATTCATTGATCCCATGGACCCAATTTTGCTACATAGAGCATGTTTTTAAATTCTTTGGTACTCAATTTCTGATATCTTTGTAAATTTTAAAATTATTGTCTTTGTAAATTATTCTTTGATTACAATGTAATAGAATTTAAAATAAAACAATAAATTGAATATCTTAAATCCAAAATAGAAAGCAAAACCAGTTTTTCCATTTGGAAAAACTGTAGTAAGCAAACTACTATAAAATAATAAAAAGGGGATGAAACAAAATTACATAACATTTAGAACATAAAAAATCTCTAAGTCCATAGTATAGTAAAGGTTGTGATTTGGAAATTTTCACAGTAATATCAATACAAATGATAAGATAGAGCCTAACTAAAATGTTTAAAATATAAGAAAAAATTAAGCAAAAAAAGTTACAAAAATAAATTGAGAAATTCATGAGAAAGAAATCAGAATATAGAACAATTTAAATACAATAGAATAAACAGGCAGCTATATCCATGCCCACAAATGCAGTCTCCATGTTTGATTCAACTAGCATCATAATTCACTCTTTTCTCTAACACGATGCAAACAGAGCCATGAAAGATCATTGGAACATGGGCCCACACAGCAGAAAGCTGGCCATCTTGAGAGTAGAGGGTCGAGCAAGTTCCCACCTTGCCAAAGCCAGGCATGCCGCCTCAAGTCACCCACAATCACTGTTTTCCTGATGGCCTTACCTCATCAACTAACCAACTAACTAACCCTTTCATATTCCCTTCAGGAAAACCAATCTGACCAAACTTGTGGTATGTGAAGAAATCCGACCCAAAAGAGGTTCTCTAACGGAGGTAGGGAGGACGAGTTCTCTTTCCTCCAACTCGGAGAACGCGTCTACCACCCAGTAACCAGTGGTTCTGAGGTGAATCGGCGAGTGAACAGCTCACGGAGAGTCAGACTTGTGGAAATATCAGCTTTATTCGGTGGAAATAACTGAGGTCCAATGACCCAG
>PVKC010028721.1:0-15342 GCA_004027635.1 Crocidura indochinensis
TATATATATATATATATATATAATCATAATACAACCAAGAATGATCTAGCCCAGAATGTATATTTGCTGCAGGTCAGTTCTTTTGGATGTTAAGGTTTAAGAAAAACAATGCGGGGCCCGGGAGATAGTATGGAGGTAAGGCGTTTGCCTTTCATGCAAAAGGTCATCGGTTCGAATCCCGGTGCCCCATATGGTCCCCCATGCCTGCCAGGAGCAATTTCTGAGCATGGAGCCAGGAGTAACCCCTGAGCACTGCTGGGTGTGACCCAAAAATTAAAAAAAATGCAATATTAAAGTGACAAAGATAAATGCATGCCTAAACTGTTTTAATCTTTGTTTGGGGCCATATCCAGGTGTTCTCAGAACTCACCTCTGGCTTTGCTTGACATGCTTTGGGGGACTATAACTGGGTTCCAGGGATTGAACCTTGTTTGGCCTCATGCAAGGTAGAAGTTCTATACACTATATTATCACTCTGACCCTGCCTAAGCATTTTAAATCGTTGTTTCTTTACAATCATTTCTATTTGTAAAGGAAGATAGTTTCTATAATCATAGTTCATGCTAATTAACTACTGTAAGTGTAATGTAGTTATTATAAAATAGGTGAAATCCTGTGATTTCTAAGATTTTTATTATAGGTATACTTGCTTATATGCAGCAAATATTTAAGCATACACATTGCAGCATTGATGTAATGAAAGTATTGAAAAATGTAGGGAGATGGGGGGCATTGGTAGTCAGAAGGGTGCACTGGTGAAGGTGGGTATTCTCTTTATGACTGAAACCCAACTATAATCATGTATGTAATCATGGTGCTTAAATAAAAATGTATTTTAAAAAGGAAAAAAATAATAAATTTTGGAAATGAAAAAGAAAAATGGGGGCCGGCGAGGTGGCACTAGAGGTAAGGTGTCTGCCTTGCAAGCGCTAGACAAGGAAGGACTGCGACCTTGGTTTGATCCCCCAGCGTCCCATATGGTCCCCCCAAGCCAGGGGCAATTTCTGAGCACTTAGCCAGGAGTAATCTCTGAGCATCAAACGGGTGTGGCCCGAAAAAACAAAACAAAAAAAAAAAGGAAAAAGAAAAAAGAAAAATGTAAACGGGGCCTAATTTAACAGCAATCGCATATTCATACAATGGAGTACTATGCAGTCATCAGTAAGAAATCTTTAATAATCTTGTTTGAAAAGCAAGTTAGAGGGGCTAAATAATATGGTAGATATGGTACTTGCTTTGAACATAGCCAACCTGGGCTTAGTCTTAAGCACTGCATATGACCCCTTGAACCTGTTAGTAGTGATTTCTGAGCACAGTAAAGTATGGTGCTTCCCCCTGCCCATAAAAAGCAAACTAGAAGACTATCTGGGAAGTTAGCATATAGATATAAAAGCAATTATATATTTTATATATATATATTTTTAAAGTTGTGAGTTTATTGTATGTGTAACAAAATCCATGCATAAAAGGTGGGGGTTAGTTGTCTTCTGAGGGCTCCTCTGCCTCCTGGATTTCTTAGTATATATGCTGCCAAAGTGAGCACAGCAATACATATTTTTTTTATTTATGAAAGGATCTCTGAAAGTAAAGCAAGATTATCAGTAACAGCAGTTGTTTCTAAAGAATAAAGGTGAAGCATATTTCATAAAGCCATTTTGCTTCTTTTGGTTTTATTTTTTGGACAACTACTGGCTCTGTACTCAGGATCAAAGAGGACTGAATCCGGTTCAGCCACATGCAAGGCAAGCACCTTAACGACTGTACTAACACTTTAGGCCCATTATTTTGCAGCTTGACTATGCATATTACCTATTGCAAATACCAACATAGGGTGCCAAGCATTGCTTAGGAGTTACTCCTGGTTCTGCATTCAAGGATCACTTCTGGCAGGCTTGGGGAACATATGGGATGCTGGGATAGAACTTGGGTCAGTGAGTGCAAAGTAAGTACCTACCCATTGTACACCCTCTCTGGACCCAATAATCTTTTAATTATAAAAAAAAAAAAACCTTAAGGGTTAGAAAGCTAGTATAGAGTATCTAAGCAATTAACTTCCTTCCATTTAGCTAACCCTGGTTCGATCCCTGGCAACAGTGGGAGGGACCTCAGAACCAGAGCTGGAATAGCCCCCAAACCTGATGGGTGTGGCCCAAAGCCCCAGTAAGACCCTAAACTTAAGAATGCATTTAAGAAAACAAGCAGGGGGCTGAAGAGATAGCATGGAGGTAAGGCATTTGCCTTGTGTCCAGAAGGACGGTGGTTCGAATCCAGGCATCCCATGTGGTCCCCATACCTGCCTGGAGCGATTTCTGAACGCAGAGCCAGCAGTAGTAACCCTGAGGGCCTCAGGTGTGACCCATTCCCCTCTCCCCCCCCAAAAAAAATAACGCAGATAAAGCAACTTATCTAAGATTGAAGGCGTTTCCATGTGGTCCCCCATGCCTGCCAGGAGCAATTTCTTGCAGGAGTAACCTCTGAGTGCACTGGGTGTGACCCAAAAGACAAAAGAAAAGCAGATAAGGGTTACCTGATGAAGATTCGATCCCAGCACACCTAGCCTAAGCACTGCACTACTGTGGTGCTTAGCACTAGTACTATAGAGCCCTGTAGTCCTCAATAGCCCAACTGGCAAGAATCTCCAGGAGTGTCCCCCTTGTACCTGAGCATTATTTGGAACTCACCCTCCCAAATCCAGCTAATTTATAGTTGGCTGCTGAGGTCCATTTTTAATATCTTCTAATTCTGATATGGCATTTGAAGTTTTGCTTTCTTGAAGCACAGAAAGCTTAGCTTTCTTCAAGTAGGTAAGGATGGCTGTGGATCAAGTTGGTCTTCAGAGAAAGCCCTTAGATGACTCTAAGGGCTGAAGTACATGTTTTGTATGTGGGAGTCGTAGATATGACCCCTGGCAGTCCTGAGTGCCAATAGGTGTGGGCCCCCAGAGCCGCTCCTCTGCCAAAGAATAACCACCTTTAGAATAGACAATTTCGGGGCCCGGAGAGATAGCACAGTGGTGTTTGCCTTGCAAGCAGCCGATCCAGGACCAAAGGTGGTTGGTTCGAATCCTGGTGTCCCATATGGTCCCGTTCCCCCCACCCCCACCCCTGTGCCTGCCAGGAGCTAATTCTGAGCAGGCAGCCACGAGTAATCCCTGAGCACAGCCGGGTGTGGCCCAAAAACCAAAAGGAAAAAAAAGACAATTTCATACAATAAGTTGAGACATAACTATTTTTAAACACATACTAACTCATATAAACTAAACTTTAACGTTATCAGAATGAATTTTAATATAAGCGAGGAAAAGAGATGTAAAAATGGTTAAAACACAAGTCTCTCTAAAGATCTAGATTCTAGTACCATACTTTATAAATGATAAAAAAAAATTCTAATACCCCTGCTTCTCATAAAGGAAAAAATTTAAGGTGATGGGTTTGTGTGGAAAAAAAAAGGAAAAGTACAGCAATAAGCAAATATAGATGTGTATATGTCAGATACATGGGACCAAGGCTCCTACTATTAAGTGTAGAAAGTTATTCCTGGGGGCCAGAGAGATAGCATGGAGGTAGGACATTTGCCTTTCATGCAGAAGGTCATTGGTTCAAATCCCTGCCAGGAGTGATTTCGAGCACAGCCAGGAGTAACTCCTGAGCGCTGCTGGGTGTGATCCATAAACAAAAAAAAAAAGAGAGTGAGAGAGAAAGTGATTCCTCGACCTCAGAGGTTGGTTTGTAGACTCAAGTAGTTTAACTACCATGAGGTAGACATCTCTCAAACTTTTTTTTTTTTGTTTTGTTTTGGTTTTTGGGTCACACCCGGCAGTGCTCAGGGGTTACTCCTGGCTCCATGCTCAGAAATTGCTCCTGGCAGGCACGGGGGACCATATGGGGCACCGGGATTCAAACAGATGACCTTTTGCGTTAAAGGTAAACGCCTTACCTCCATGCTATCTCCCGGGCCCCGATCTCTCAAACTTTTGCCTTCTAACTTAAATGATAAGGAACAATCTTTCAAGCCCCAAATGTGTAAACCAGATCTTTGTCCATGTCTGAACTTAAAACACTGCCTTAAAAAAAAAAAGTGAGAAAAACTGTCATTTTTTTTTTTTAGTTTCTGAATAAAATTTAAAATTCTTAAAAGCTAATTTTAGCATTCAGACCAGCACTTGTCTGTGGAGTGGTGTTTTATATATCACTGATTTAGACGTATATATTTTACCCCTTTAGAGTTCATCTTCTAAGTATCCAATAAGACATTAAGAAATGTTCAGGGGGGGCTGGAGAGATAGCACAGCGGTGGGACATTTGCCTTGCAAGCGACCGACTCAGAATCAAAGGTAGTTCAAATCCTGGCATCCCAAATGGTCCCCCGTGCCTCCAAGAGCGATTTCTAAGCAGATAGCCAGGAGTAACTCGAGTGCCGCCGGGTGTGGCCCACAACAAAAAAGAAATGTTCAGGGACCGAGAGATAGGACAGTGGGCACTTGTTCTGTGTAAGTTCTATGACAAGCTGACACAGGTATTAGCATGTAATCCCAAAACAAATTTTTCTGGGCCAGATAGTACAAATACTCCTCGCTTATCGACCAATTTCCGTTTGGTCATTAAGCAAATTGGTCGTTAAGTGAGGAACTGCATGTACTGTATGCAGTAGTACAGTATATGCATAGTACTTGACAATACAGTATTTTGATTAAGTAAAATAACGAGAAAGATCAAACTGAAAACTTCCACTTGTTTTAATTTGCATTGGTTGTATAATTTACACACAGTACTGCAATGTATTACAGAACATGGTAAAGTAGGTATATTAAAGCACCAAAAATTACAGTACTGTACTGTAGAGTGTACAAGATGGAAAAAGGATATTTAAAATAACAGTGAAGAGATGGTTGTAAGTGCAAGCGGTCGCTAAACAGGTAGGTCATTAATCGAGGAGTATCTGTACTGTGGTGCTTGCCTTGTAAGCTACTGCCCCAGACTTGATTTGACACTGCATATAATCCCTTGGATTACAGAGCCAGGGGTAGATTTTAAACTAGTCAGATGTAATCCAAAAACCACCATCACCAAAAGCAAAAACCTAAAAAACAAAAAAACAAACATTGTCTGTTCAGACAGTACAGCAATTAAGATGCTTGCCTTGGAGTCGATCCAGGTTCAATTCCTGAGTACCAATGAGAGTGCGCCCTGCCCCCCAAATGAAAAAATTTGATTTAAAAAAATTGGGAGGGAGGGTTGGGCTAAACCCAGCATGCTCAGGGATTACTCCTGGCTCTGTGCTCAAAAATCTCTCCTGGCACACTGGGGGACCACATATGATGCCAGGGATAGAAACCAAATTGATCCTGGATCAGCCACATGCAAGGCAAATGCCCTACCCGCTGTGCCCTATAATAAAACGATTTTTTTAAAGTTTCTGGCTAATTAGATAGAAAGCAAATGGTTTCCAGTTTCAGAAAGGACTCTTCCTAAATGAGTTTATATATATATTAGACTTTTTATTTTAAATCAAGTTTTTTGGGTTTTTGGGGTTACACCCGGCAGCGCTCAGGGGTTACTCCTGGCTGTGCTCGAAATCACTCCTGGCCGGCACATATGGGATCCCATATGTGATGGGATATGGGATGCTGGGATTCAAACCACCATCAGTCCTGGATCAGCTGCAGGCAAGCCAAGCAACTTGCCGCTAAGCTCTCTCTCTCTGGCCCTAAAATCAAGTTTTATCCACATGTTAACTTTTTCAACATGCTAATTCTAGAGATGGCTTAGTACTATGGTATGTTGCCAGTTGCAGCCATTTGTGTCCAATGTTATTTCTCCTATATTGGACAGGTTTTACATATAGAAAGCTGATATGAAAACAGTAGAGCACTTGCTCTAGCTGGGATTTTTACCTTAAACATTTAAAACTTAGATATTTTAAAATATCTAAATTCAGGGGCCCGGGAGATAGCATGGAGGTAAGGCGTTTGCCTTTCATGCAAAAGGTCATCGGTTCGAATCCCGGTGCCCCATATGGTCCCCCGTGCCTGCCAGGAGCAATTTCTGAGCATGGAGCCAGGAGTAACCCCTGAGCACTGCCGGGTGTGACCCCCCCAAAAAAAATATATATATGTGTATGTATATGTGTATATATATATATACATATATATATATATATATATATATAAATTCAGGGGCCAGAAATATGGCTCAGTGGTAGAATACATGCCTCATAGGTGGGAGGCTCCAAGTTAGATCTCTGGTTCAACTGACAACTCATTTTGGGGGTGGGGGGGCACACTCGAGTGCTTGGGGCTTACTCTTAACTCTATCCTCAGGTATCACTCCTATGAGAGGTACTAAGGATTGAACCCTAATAAGAATTGTGCAAGGCGGGGCCGGGCGGTGGCGCTGGAGGTAAGGTGCTTGCCTTGCCAGCGCTAACCTAGGACAGACAGCGGTTCAATCCCCCAGTTCCCCATATGGTCCCCCGTGCCTGCCAGGAGCGACTTCTGAGCGAATAGCCAGGAGTAACCCCTGAGCATCACCGGGTGTGGCCCAAAAACCAAAAAAAAAAAGAATTAGGGAAGGGTGAACCCCTTGTTGATGTTAAATTCTATCCTCAGCAACAAATCCCCCACAAATAAAAACAGTTCAGTCCGTGAATCCAGGTGACAAAAGGTTCGGCAAAGAAGCTTTTTGACAGTCTCCACAGCTCTCACCTCGCCGTCAGTTCTGTCAAAAGCCCCAATTTGCCTCCCCCCCAAGCTCTTTTATTTATTCTTTAATCACCCCCACCTGGAAGATCCAGGGGGGATGATAGGCAAAAAACAGTATCATAAAAGTTACACAACACAAGCAAGACTATTACCTATACTATTATTCTGGCTTCAACAACACCTATTTTTTTTTTTTTTGAGCCACACCTGGCAGCACTTGGGTTACTCCTGGCTCTTTGCTCAGAAATTACTCCTCATAATCAATCCTAGGTCAGCTGCATGCAGATAATTGCTCTAACTGCTGTGCTTTTACTATGGCCCAACACTCAGTTGTGGGTTTTTTTTTGTTTTGTTTTGTTTTTTATTTATTTATTTTAAAAAATATGGAACGCTTCACGAACCTGCACCTCATCCTTGCGCAGGGGCCATGCTAATCTTCTCTGTATCGTTCCAATTCTAGTACATGCGCTGCCGAAGCAAGCACAACACTCAGTTTTTTTTTTATATAAAAATATGTGGTTTACTGGCAACACAAACAGCAAGATTTTAATTTTAATGATTTTATATCAATTTATTTGTACTCTACTTCAATAAAGTAAATTTATCATACTTTGTTTTCTTATTAGAATTTTAACATCTTGGCAACCTTATAGCAAGCAGCAATAGATACACACTTGATTTTACAGAAGACATTTCAATAATGATATATAAATTAGATTTTTATCTTACAATATTATTATTTATAAAATGTTTCTGAGAAGTTGCAGCTGTGACTCAATAACAAAAAACATGCCTTCTAGGTCTGAAGCCCTGTGTTTGATTCCTGGCACCTCAAAAAGAAGTTTATGGCTAACTTTAAATTAGTTTCAACTAATAGTTGATGCTGAACATTGAGGTTTTAGGTTGTATCTGATTTCCTTTCTATTATATACTTTTCAGCAAGCAATAAATAGACATTTACTTAAAACAAGTGAATAACTGGGAACATTTTCTATTTAACCAGACTAAAAAAGTTTATGATACGTATTGAAGAACATATCACACAGTAACATATCACAACTAACCATTTATTATATTGTTTAAGAAGGAAGCAATGCAGTGGTATTTCAGAAGCTATATCTTTTTTAAAGTGGAATATATGCTCATAGACTTTAAACTGTATTTTAAAATATACAATCTCTGCAAAAGGAAATATTCAACTAAAGATAACTTTTAATGTAAGCAAAATGTTACAAGATCTAAAAATTAAAGTCATCGCTGAATTTTCCACAACGCAATGTACAGAAAACTTCATATTTCTTGTACAGAACAATAGACTCTACTCTTGAGCAAGGCGTTCAATAACACGTCTGTAATCTTCTACAAGTTCTTGAAAGCTTTCTTCCAACTGTTCATGTTGCATGCTTATTTCTATTTGATTCATCTGGTTTGTCAATTCTTCCGGTCTGAGACATTTTCTCATCTTAGCAAGATCTCTCTGCTTTTTCTAAGCAATAAATACAATTTTGGGTTAGACTAAAAAAACTTGAACATATCTTTTTATGTTTATAATTTTACATCTTTCATATTAAAAAAGTAGTAGAAATAACTCTAAATGTTCCACACTGGTTTTTCTTAAGAAAGCCTAAACATAGGCTGGATAATACAGAGGGTAAGATACTTTTATAACACATGAACAACCGAAGTTCAATCCCTGACCACCCAGCATGGTCTCCTGAGCCCCACCAGAGTGATCCCTGAGCACAGAGCCAGGAGTAAGCTCTGAGAACCATTGAGTGTGGCTCTTAGCCTCCCCTGCCACTGTCTCCCCTCCCCTACAAAAAAAGACTAAATATGAGACTGAGGAGATAGTCCAAATGGTGAAGCACATGCCTAGCATGTGTAGGTCTTGTACCACCAGGACACTGCTTGGATGGCTATGATCCTGGTGCCCTTAAGCACAAACAGGCTAGCTGTGTGTATACACCAACACCCAGCAGGCCCATACTCCCAAGCTGAAAATCACTAGAAGTGGCCTAGGTTTTCCAAGGTCAGCTGGGGGTGGTCCTTATTTTAAAGAGAAAAAGAAAACCCAGATGTGATTATTAACCTTGCAACACAAATTCCAAAAGGAGTTCAGCAGAAAACTTAGTATTTATAAGTATAGATTATGTGATTAAGAGCACCCTCTCTAAAGTGTACTAGTGAACTGGCCAAAATCATTATTTCTTTAAAAAGGCAAGAGAGGGGCCGGGTGGTGGCGCTGGAGGTAAGGTGCCTGCCTTACCGCGCTAGCCTTGGACGGACCACGGTTAGATCCCCCGTGCCCCATATGGTCCCCCAGGCCAGGGGCGACTTCTGAGCGCATAGCCAGGAGTAACCCCTGAGTGTCACTGGGTGTGGCCCAAAAACCAAAAAAAAAAAGGCAAGAGAGAGGGGGCCAGGCAGATAGCACAGCTATCTGTAGGGCTTTTGCCTTGCAGTCAACCCAGGACCAATGGTGGTTCAAATCCTGGCATCCCATATGGTCCCCCATAACTGCCAGGAGCGACTTCTGAACAGAGCCAGGAGTAACCCCTGAGGGTCACTGATGTGGCCCAAAAACAAAAAACAAAAAGGCAAATGAGGGGGCCAGAGCGGTGGTGCAAGCAGTAGGGCATTTACCTTGTATGTACTGACCTAGGACAGACTGCAGTTCGATACCCTGACATCCCATATGGTCCCCCAAACCAGGAGCAATTTCTGAGTGCATAGCCAGGAGTAACCCCTGGGTTACTGGGTGTGGCCCAAAATAAATAAATAAAAATAAAGATGAAATAAGACAAGATATGGGGACCTAAGAGATAGCACAGCGATAGGGCATTTTTGCCTTGCACGTGACTGACCCAGGATGGATGGTGGTTCGAATCCCAGCATTCCATATGGTCCCCTGTCCCTGCCAGGATCAATTTCTGGGCAGAGAACCAGAAACCCCTAAGTGTGATCAGGTGTGACCCAAAAACAAAAAAGAAAAGGCACTTTTACCTTGTACACAGCTGAGATTTTTTTTTTTGGTTTTTGTTTTTGGTCACATCCAGCAGCAAGCACTCAAGGGTTACTCCTGGTTCTACATTCAGAAATCGCTCCTGGCAGGCTCGGGGGACCATATGGAATGCCAGGATTCGAACCACCGTCCTTCTGCATGCAAGACCTACCTCCATGGTATCTGGCCTCTAAATATGAGACTAGCAACCATATGGTCCCCTGAGCCCACCAGGAGTGATCCCAGAGCACAAAGCCAAGTATAAGCCCTGACCACCAGGTGTGGACCTAAAACAACAAACAAAACGTACAAATTTCTAAATTCCTCAGATGCTTGAGCAAAATTCATTTACAGGTTTTTATAGGGTTTATCGTTGTGCAGTTTTTATTAAGTTTAATTGTCCAGTTCTGAGAAAACCAAACAAGCTTGACCACATCCCTTTCCATGCACCTTAACCCCTATATGATTTCCAAGCCCCCAAATTATCATTTCTTTTCATAACATATTAGAGAAGAAATGTAAATTTTGTATTTCAAACTTTCTCCCTTTGGTATATGTATTAAGACCTAAAAACATTATCATTCAATATGAAAACTTTTACTTTATTCTTTTTTGGTTTTTGGGTCACATCTGGCGACACTCAGGGGTTACTTTTGGCTTTGTGCTCAGAAATCACTCCTGGCTTGGGGGGTCATATGGGACTGGGGGATCTAACCAAGGTCTGTCCTGGGTCAGCCATTCACAAGGCAAATGCCTACCGCTGCGCTATAGCTTGGGCTCCAAAAAACTTTTACTTTATTCTTAAAAATAATTCTGCACTTGAGAATACTGCATAACACAGTAAAACTCATGCTATAGTTTGGAATACAAAGCGTAAAAAAAATCAGCTCCAGGGCCGGGCAGTGGCAAAGGAAGTAAGGTGCCAGCCTTGCCTGCGCTAACCTAGAACACACTGCGGTTTGATCCCCCGGTTTCCCATATGGTCCCCCAAGCCTGGCAGGAGTAACCCCTGAGAGTCACTGAGTGTGGCCCAAAAACCAAAAAAAAAATCAGCTCCCTTAATACATTCAACAGGGAAATCTCTAAAGTATTTCTCCATTTCCCAAAGTTGTGATAGGTACTGATTACACTGTGCCTATCAACCCAAAATAAAAGTGCTACCAGTTGTACTATTTCTCCAGCTTCTGAAACAATTTTAATATTTGAAAATGTTATGCTAACATTGTTCTACAAGCCAAATTTCAACATAAGGATTTTTGGGTTTTTTTAGGGACATGCACATCAATGCTCAGGGCCTACTACTGGCGCTATGCACAAGGAATCACTCCTAGCAGGCTCTGGGGACCATATGTGGCATCAGGCTTTGAAGCAGGGTCAGCTGTATGCAAGACAAGTGTTCTATACCTACTATACTATAGTGTTGGCTGCCTGGCCCCTCATCTCCTTTTGTGGTGCTTACATGGCTGAGGCATAACCAAAATCACTTGCATATAGGAATCACAGACAGCAGAACTCTATCAAACTTGAAATTGCCAGGATTACATGTGGTACATGTAGGATACCAGAGATTTAAACTCATGACCATATATTTACAAGTAGCAATCCAACCTATAGTTCCTTCAGGACTTCCATTTTAGTTTGATATTTGTTATAGCGTCTCTCCTACCGATGCTTAGGAATGAGACCCTGGGCCACTCCAAGCTATTCCTGGTAACTTTTTGGATTTGAGAATTCAGTGCTCAGAACAGTAGCAGTGTTGGAGGGTCACTAGAACCACAATGGGTGGTGCCTGATTCCAAGATATGCTGGGAACTGAGCTCATTACCCTGTATTCATTTTTTTTTTTTTTTTTTTTTTTTTTGGTTTTTGAGTCACACCCGGCAGTGCTCAGGGGTTACTCCTGGCTCCATGCTCAGAAATTGCTCCTGGCAGGCACGGGGGACCATATGGGGCACCAGGATTCGAACCGATGACCTTTTGCATGAAAGGCAAACGCCTTACTTCCATGCTATCTCCCGGGCCCCTACCCTGTATTCTTTACAACCCGAGCCATCTCCCTGGCCTCCAACACTTAAACATTTTTTCGCTTGTTTTTTCCTTTTGTGGGGGCCACACCATACTTGACAGTGCTCAGAAATTACTGACTTTGTGCTCAGGGATCATGCCTGGTAGTGCTTCAGAAATATGGGGTGCCAGGCAGTGAATCCAGGTTAGCTGCATGCAAAGTAAGCATATTACCAGCTGTTCTATAGCTGTTGGGCTCCTCTTTCACTTTAAACAGTGATATAAATACAGTATTTAAGACTCTTGAGGGGCCGGAGAGATAGCATGGAGGTAGGGTGTTTGCCTTTCATGCAGAAGGACAGTGGTTCGAATACCGGCATCCCATATGGTCCCCCGAGCCTGCCAGGAGTGATTTCTGAGCACAGGGCCTGAGCGTGTCGGGTGTGACCCAAAAACCAAAAAATAAATTAAAAAAAAAAATAAAGACTCTTGAAAGTCTTACCTTATAAGGACTAATTAATCTTCTTTTAATATCCAGTCGATAACTTCTGTATTGTTCAGCATCACTCATGTCAGTCACCAGTAGTCGTAGAATTTCATAAACCCGTCTAGCATGTTGCTAAATTAGTGAAAGAAAAACAATAAACATTTTCAAACTGCAAGATAGTGACACTTGTCCAAAAGACCCCTGGATATAATGACTATCGACTATGGGCCAGGAATAATGCTAGGTATCAAAATAAAAGATTGTCTTTGCCCCCAAAGTTATCTAATGAGGTAACACAAATTATTGAGACAGATTTAATACTTATAGAAGAAAAACCTAGGAATGAGGGAAATGCCAAGAGCATTAAAATAAGCACTAAAGAGGGGCCAGCGAGGTGGCGCTAGAGGTAAGGTGTCTGCCTTGCAAGCACTAGCCAAGGACGGACCACAGTTTGGTTCGATCCCCTGGCGTCCCATTTGGTCCCCCACAAGCCAGGGCCAAGAGTAACCCCTGAGCATCAAACGGGTGTGGCCCGAAAAACCAAAAAAAAAAAAAAAAAAAGGTAAATAAGCACTAAAGAGAACAGCACTGCATGTGCACATGAAGAACAGAAGCAGCCTGACATTGCCAAAGTAAAAATATGCAGCAAGGTGTTAAAAGAGTGAGGATAAAGCAAGAACACAAAGTTTGATATGTAGAAATAGAAAGCTGGAGTTATAGCTGTTGGGTGATGTATTTTAAGGGAGGTAGATAGCAAAGTTCTTATCTGAGTTTTTTTGTTTTTTTTTTTTGCTTTTGGGTCACACCCGGCAGTGCTCAGGGGTTACTCCTGGCTCCATGCTCAGAAATTACTCCTGGCAGGCACGGGGGACTATATGGGGCACTGGGATTCGAACCGATGATCTTTTGCATGAAAGGCAAATGCCTTACCTCCATGCTATCTCCCAGGCTCTTATCTGAGTTTTAAGTAAAGCTTTCCTGCAGCTGCACAGAAAAGGTGGATTAAAGCAGAGTAGGGGTTGAAGAACATAGTTCAAAGGCCTGAACTGTATGTTTATTAATATGTAGAGAGCACATATTCAACCTGTAGTACCAAACGTTCCCCTGTGAACCTTCAGGCCTGAGCCCTAGACTGTCTGGCTGGGCTGAGTAGTGCCAATAATAGCCCTTGAACATGAGCATTGCTTGGGAGAAAGAAAAATTTTTTAGTAAGGGATATTAATTAGAAGCTATTAAACCAGGCAATTTGATGTCCAGTACCAGGAATGGTCCTCCACGCACCACTCCTGAGCAGAGTTAGAGAGGCCACTGAACACCAGTGGGTTCAAATCACACAAACAGCAAAAATATCTTAAGAAATATTAGGAGAATACTAAAGAACTAGAAGTTTTGGTTTCACTAAAACCAAAGGAGCACAATATAGTTTTTTGTTTGTTTGTTTCTGTTGTTTCACATAGTTTTATTGGTGGTGGTAGTATTGTTATGGTAGGATGATGATAGTTGAGCCTGAAAAAGTAGTACTTTCTGGCCAGGAATAAAATGAAGGAATAGGATTGGTGGGAAGGGGGAGGCAGGGGGGTAGGGTAGAGAATATACACACATGTATCCAAATAGATACGTAAAGAAATACAAAAGGTAAGAGGTCCAATAAAGTCAGCACATGTAATAAAATAGCAGAAAATCAAGGCTAACAATGTAGGGAGGGTCCAAATGATGATGTATTCTGTACATATGCTAAGGAGTTTGAATTCCTCTTAGGAAAAAATTTTTAAAAACATGGCTTAAAAATGTGCTCATTTCCTTTTCTTTTTTAAAGCAGAGCTGTTAAATTCTTGCTAATAATGGTATAATAAAGCATGTAGGTATTAACTTATTTGTTTTTGAGCCACTCCTGGCAGGCTTGGGGGAAGAACCTGCAGTGCCACAAACTAAACCCCAGTTGGCTGTGTGCAAGGCAAGTGAAAGCCTTCCCTGATGAACTATCTCTTTATTTCTGTTCATTTTTTTTAAAGATAGAGATATTTTATCTTAAGTCAGGAAGCCACTGAAGTGTTTTAATTAAGGAGATGAAAAGTTTCAGTTCAAATTAAGTTGTCTGTTGAAGGTAAATGAAAAGTAAAGTTCAAAAAATTTATTCATGTGTATTTTATTTTTTGAAATTGCAGCTCAGGCAACATGATTACAATTGTGTTAACTTTTATGGTTTAAATAGACATTGTTAATGCACCTTCACGAGTATCAACATCCCCAAGTTCCTCTCTTACTTTCCTATGTCACTCCTAACATCCTTTTCTCACTGCTTGTGAATCTAAAATCAGTTCTAAAATCAGTAATGAAAGATTTGTTAATATCCATTATTATCTAGTTCCTTATTTTCTCTGTATACCCTGAGTAAGATCATTATTTATTCATTTCCCTCTGACTTACTTCACTTAACATGATGCCTTCTAGTTCCAACCAAGTTGCTAGAAGATGTCAAACTTCCCTATAGCTGTGTGATATTCTATAGTTTATATATAGAATAAATTTTTTGACAGGGACACACTAATGGTGTTCAGGAGTCTTACTACTCCTTTCTTTGTGCTCAGGGCCTTGGTGGAGCTTGAGAGACATTATAGGGTCCCAGGGTACAAAGTCTTACCAACTACACTGTTTGTAATTATCCATCTATTGTTTGGTTCCATACTCTGGCTAATGTGCTTAGTTTTGCAAAGAACACTATCATGCATGTATCTTTTCTAAATATGCTTTTGTGTTCTGGACATTTGACAGGAAGCGAAATCACTGGGCCATATGGATACTAAATTATTAAATTTGAGAAGTCATCAAACTGTTTTCCATAAAGGTTTAGACAACTTTCCCATCAACGGTGTAACTGCATCCTTAATAATGACGTTGTAAAAAGCAAACTTTTATATAGTTTTGGAATTCAGAAGAATCTGGAAGATATTTAGAGATCTTCCTCATAGACTAAGTAGAGTGAGAAGAAATGAATAGTACCAAATACAGAAGTCTAGAGGGGAATTAGTTTAGGGAACATACAGATGAGTAGAAATGAGTAAAAATACTCAAAAAGGATCACTGTAATAAGAGAAAAAACTGGGCCCGGAGAGATAGCACAGTGGTGTTTGCCTTGCAAGCAGCCGATCC